>OMLM01006475.1:4257-17968 GCA_900302695.1 Helostoma temminkii | reverse complement strand
TGCTTCTCCTTAAGGAACCATGTCAGCCATCAGTGTGCAGCAACCTTACACACAACAATACGTGACCTAAATCTGATGTAAATGATATAATACAAAAAAATAATCACACACATCTCTTCAGACTCATGTTTTGTGTACTTGGATTTGGCTGTTTTGAGTAAACACTAATTTATTATTATCAGTGGTGGAAAAGGTTGTAAAAGTATCATAACCACAGTGTAGAGATACGTTCATGTCAAAGTGCATTAGAAACTTGTAAACAAGTTAAAAAAGTACACAGTACATTAATGGTAAAATATATACAGTATATTATAAACACTGTATATTATGGCTTTATAATTATTGATGCATACATATGTAACAACACTGTTGCAGCTGGTAAAAGCGAAGCAGATTTTGAAATGTACAGTAAAAGTATTGTTTTCAGACAATATGCAGAATCATACATCATTTATTAGTGTATTATGGTCCACTTTGAATCAAGAAATACAAAGTATCACTCATGCTACAGGCCAGTGCAATTCTAGCATACAGAAACATGTAACATTTTGCTTTTGTTATGTGGAGAAAATGACCCATTTTCACAAAAAGAAAAGTTAGATTTTTCTAAAATAACAAATGCACTATATTCATTAATTTCAAATGAAATGGTTTGCCCTGTGTTTAATGAACCTTTTTAATACTAGAAAACATAGATGCATGGATGTAGTACATTCACCAATCCTTTTCAACACATTCATGTTTAGAATGGTTTTACTTATGTCATCATTATTTTTCATCTGCATTTCATTGTGTTGGTTTTTAATGCATTTCCAGTTCAAGATGAGCACATTAATACGGCTCCGTAACTCACATCATGGCAAAGTAAAACACAAATCCATTAGATAAAACAAACCATTAAATATTAAACACAAACCAAACTCTTGGTGCTAATTGATGAACACATACTGTATATTTGTGTTTTTGAGGTGCACGTAAGACATTTGTGTTCTGTATGAGTGTCTCAGTAATACAGGAAGGAATTGGCCAGTAAAAGGAGATAAACAACAACCATTATCTCTCATCAAGTCATTGCTGAGATGTAAAACTGCCTCAGAGTGTCTATTGATCTCTGAAATTGTAAATATCAAACACAGTCTCAACAAAGTAACCAAACATTGATCACATAGAAAGAAATGGTCTAACTCGTTGCCTGTGACCAGGTGTTTTTGTTTGTACAAGGAACCGCGTGATAGTGAGCGTTACACGAGTGGAGGAAATACGCGATTAAAGCGTTCACTCCAATTTGTATGTCCAGGTAAAAGGAACATGCTATTTAATTTCAGCATAAGGATTCTCAAAATGTTTTTTTTTTCTTATGAATTAATCAAAATCCGAAACTTCAACAGCAAATGACTCAAAATACAAGACAATATTAAGATCTGATAGCCTTGCCTGAAAAGCCAAACAGAGTGAACCATGACCATGTTATTGTTACTGATGTGGGTTGTTGATTGACTTGAAGTCAAGTTGAAATTTACATGACATTCATTAGTCTGATTATGTCAAATCACTTTGTACATGCAAACAGTTTTAATATTTTTTATAGTTTTCCTTATTTTTTTATTCTAAATAAGTTTGACAACATTGATATGACTCTAACACTGGAGCCAGGAGTGGATCAGGCTAGCTAGTCAAAAAAGAGAGATACATGCTATTTTTTGTTTGATGCTAAATTAAGTCTCCTGGCGGCAAGGACTACTACTGGTTGATTGGTTGGTCATGTGACATGTCGTCATCACTCGCAAGGAACCCCACAGTGAATAGCAACTAAATTAAGCTAAAGTCCATTATACACAGTTATTTTGACCTTTGTCACTTCCTGGCAACATGTCAACCAATGCCAGACAAACAGGTCACCTACTTGATAATTCTCCTCTCTCCCCTTTCTATATATGTATCTCTTGGCTTGTCATTCATGTCTCCACTTGTTTAATGCTTAATAAATTAAAAGATCTAACAATTTTTCTAGGTCTCTGCTTCCTTCTCTCCCTCCCACAGGATGTATAATTCACTAGGCGTTAGTGGAGTCTGGCAGCCATCGGCTCTGTGAGAGTTCAGAGCTGTAATGTGACACGACTTTGGCAATAGCCAGAAGAAACGTGTCCAAGCTGACTCCACGGGAAGACATGCAGAATTCACAGATTGGCAGATTACAGGTGTCAGTGATAGCCTTGACTGCAAGTGAGTGGTTGGATCAATCCAGTGACGTGACTAAGCAGGACTAACTTAGTCTGAAGTCTAAGGATTTGGTTGGTGGTAATGAGAGTGAACAGAACCCAGATGACATTCAGGGCTTCTGTGTAATGTCATCCTGGCTCTGTTTGATGTTGGAAACAAAGTGTGTTTACTCCTGATAATGTCACACTTCATGACTGCCTTTGGGGAAAGACTCTTTTTGCCTGAGGGCCAGTTTCACAGCACGACACTTGAAGATAGTAGATACTCAGTCACGTTGCTCAGAGATACCTCAGCAGGTCTGGCTGAAAGGGGACGGTTGTGATGCCTCCTGCTATTTTTGCATAACGATGGAGGAATGTCATAATTGCTTAATTAGTGAGGAAGCAACCATGCATCATAGTGTTTTTGTGGTATCGAACAAAGAAAGTGAAACCGTAACTTTATTTAATTTTACCCTGTTACAAGATTAAATAGTGTTAGTTGGAATATAATGCAGATGCTTAGCATTATCAGTAGTGCTGAGGTACAGAAACTGGGAACAGCCATGGAGCCATTATCTTTTCTCAAGATAATAAAATAATGAACTTGTTATCTATAGAAAACAAAATTGCTTTTGTAGTGATAACAAGATACTTTATTATTGTAGCGCCACAGAGGAGCAGACAGCTGAAAGTAGAGAGAGGGAGGTGAAGGTCACCGCTATTTATTTAAGTGGTCTTAACCACTACTGAAACATCAACACAATCAGGCAGAAAGTCCAAACTGAATCGTAGAAAAATCACATTCTCATTAACACAGACTTTGAAGGATGAGACGGATGTGACCAGAAGAATCACTCACTCATTTTGATGTTGGTTTTGTTTTCTAGAGAAAGTCAGTTAATTACATTGACACATTTGTGGTCGTTCTCAGCTTCTGTACTGAGGAGCACAGCAACAAAACATTTATCTAAGTGGTAGCGTTATGCCCAGGTCAATAACCATGTGAGTAAGGTAGCGAAGGACATAGAGATTTCATAGAGATTTACTTTATTTTCCAAAAATATATTTTAAGTAATTTTATAGCCTTATGGCTTTTATGAAAAGTGCGGTGTGGAGGCTGGAGCAACCTCAGCATCCGTACTACCTCAGATGTTTGTCATTTTTATTCTAGCAGGACCTTTAATTGATTGTTTTAATTTCTGTGTTTGCTGCATTGCACTTTATTGCATGTTGCTTTATCAATACCTCAAAGCATATAAGTTTTTTTTTTTTAATTTGTCCAGATTTTCTGCCGATGGGTTGGGGTTAGGTTAGATTAGTGTTTGACATGGTGGTGGCCTGGTTGCTGCTTACAGGAAACACTTTCGATCTACAAGACCTTGATGCTAGTTCTAGGCTGGTGCTAGATTAAAGTTGGTTCAACTTAGGAACCGTGTAAGAACGGGTTTGCTTTTCCACAAGCTAAAACCACCGTAGAGCCATGTCATTACACTATGCCTCTGCCTTCATTGCACTGCTATTACTAGGCACAGCAAGAACCACTACAGTGTCTCTGTAGTGTTATTCTGGACTTTGTCAATCTAAACTTACATCTAAATAAATCTAATAAATGATACACTGATTTTTATCTTTAGAACACAGCTTTACTGGCTCTTGTTGGTCACCATAGTCCAGCCCCCAGCCCCTGAAGCAATCAATTCTTGTCCAGCAAAGAGTTGGTGCCAGGTTGGAACCAGTTTTTCTGGGCAAGAGCTGATTATTTGGCTGTGGAAACACATTGAACTGGTTAGAAATTAAGCACTTGCTCCGAACCGCCCCGGAACTGGCTTGGTGGAAAAGGGATAAATGACAGCGAGAGTATTACAGCCCTGGCAGTATATATATATATATGTATGTCATTTTGTTTTTTGCTTGTTTGCCGTGCCTGTTTTCTTGTAAGGGTGAATGCTCACGTTGTGTCTGTAGCTATGTGTGGAACGTTGGCTGCCATGGTTCGCTGGAGTCCCAAAGCCTTAGAAGTGGCTTTGGACCCTTTACAGACTGATGCATGTCACTTCATTACTTTGTTTCTCATCTCTTCTTGAATTTCTAGATTTCTAGATTGTGGCACGATGTGTTGCTTTTTGAGATCTTTTTTTGTGTGCTTCACTTTGTCAAACAGCTGCTATTTAAAACATTTCAGTCTGGCAGTAATCAGGCCTGAGTGTAGCAAGTGAAATTAAAATCTGCTTTCCAAAAAATGTGGTTAATCACAGTTCATTCATGATTTAGGAAGGGGGTGGCAATTCGATTTTCACAAAGGGCCAGGCAGGTTTGCACATTTTTTCTTAATAAATAAAATCACTATTTAAAAACTGCATTTTGTATTTACTCAAGTAAATTAGTTTTGTCATATAAATGTGACAAATATTAGAAAAGAAAGTTGGATTTTTGCCTTCTTGTTGCTTGTTGTATATTTTAAATACTCTTGAAGCTATAGGGGTGAACTGCCATTTTCTTTTAGGCAGTTGTCTCTTGTTTTTCTCATTAAGAAGTTAGATTTAATTAATGTCTTTTTGTTTACTTATTTCACCTTAAGGATTAGTAAGCACTTTTTGGGAAAATAGATTGTTTTGTTTGTTGTGTGTCCTTGGTTCACCCTGTGTCACTTCACTTCACTCTATATAACTTTGTCATGTTTGTTATAGTTATGTGAAAAAATCTTGGATGGCAAAGTTCAACATCAAGACTTTGGTCTGGGGATCAGGGACGAGCAGGCCCTTTTTAATCACTCTCCTACCCCCTAGAGAGGGACGTAATAAAAGGAGAAGTGGTTAGGATAATGGATGAATGGACAAATTACTTTTTTTCCTTTGCAGTGCTCTTGTTCAGCTATAGTAGTTCACTCACTCATCTATTGCTCCCTAAACCTGCTAGCTTCCTCATGATGGACATTTCTGAATTTTTATCCTTTATCCTTTTAAAGTATGATAGAATTGTTCTTTGTGGGGACTTCAATAGTCATGTTGATGATTCTTCCAATACTCTTGCTACTGACTTTTTAAATATCACAAATTATTTCAATTTTCAGGAGCATGACCAAACTCATAATGGCGGCCACATTCTTGACTTAGTCCTTAGTTTATATAAGACAACAGTGCTATTGCTATTGGTTTGTTCATTACAGATTAATTACCTTCTGCCTTGGCTGCAATTTTGTGCTCAGAGTCTCTGGAACAATAGGTTTTAAGCACTGGACTGTCTGGACCCTGACCCTGTTCTGCCTTTTTGTTTTCACCTTTGCTATGTCGCAGTCTCTACCTGTTGATGTGTTTGATCTGAACCTCGATTCTGCTGTGTTTAATTTAAATCCACTTCTTCTCAGGACTTGACTGATATTGGACTTGGATGTGGACTAGCTTTTGGAAGTGTGTATGATTTACTCTGTATCAAATCTCTCAATAGATCCCCTACTCTTTGGAACTACTCTTTGGCAGATCATCCACCATCTTATTAGACCACACTCCTCTCCTGAGATCATCTCTTTGCCAACATGTCACCATTACAGATTCTTACCAATCAAATCAGAATCAACTGCGAAACCTGATCCCCAAACCCTTAAATACTCACCCGTCCACTCTTCAGTTCTCTTAAATCCATCGCGAGCTTTTAGAATCCATTCTGCTTCCTGGCTTAATGACCGGGTATATGCAAAGCTCAAGTCCATCTAGAAATGGCCAAACTATTACAAACTGACAAGAACACCGATAATACAGTGTATGGATAGTATTGACCTTCATTGATTTGCTTTAGACACTTTCTCTAGTCAACCCAATACAGTTCTGCTGTGAATCTAGCAAACATTTCTCTTGTTTCACAAACATCTTAGAGTCACTCAGATGTGTAAATGCACTACAGACACAGGTCCCAGCTAATCCAGTAAAAACAAGACAAAACACTTACAGCTTCAAACCAGTAGACCCAGGTCTAGGTAACAGTCAGAATAAGTCCATCTTTGAGGCCAGGTCCTGAAGTGAATCCAGCACTTCCACCTGATATACGTTGGCAAGCTGGAAAATCCAGTTTGGACCTTTCTGGGGCTGATTTGTACCAAACCAGAAAATGTAAAAAACAAACAAAGTTGAGGGTCCACTGACAACCCACTTGGTGTATGTCTACCATTGCCCCAAAGCCATATAAATGTATAAAAATGACTTTATAAAATACTAACACTTAACTAATACTTAGAGAATTAAATTAATTCTGAGAGAATTTATCCAAGTCCCTTTGTCCCTCAATGGAATGCTTTCTCCACTATGCTTTTCCACTGGGATGATGTTTTCATGTTGGTTTGCAGTTCTCTGTGGGTGCAGGTCTAATTCACAGCTACAGGAAGATATTTGCTTGAGGTTGTTGCTACCACACTGTCGCCATTACATTTTCCACCACCATCACACATCTCTGTGTGTTTAATGTGTGTTTAGTAAAGACATGTAAGATGTTTTATCAGCTTAGAAATATTGCATCTGTTGATATTTGTGACTTTAGTGAAGATCAGGTGACATTTCATGTCCAGCTCATGGAGAAAACCAGGACCTTGCAAACAGTGCTATCACTTTTGTGTCTGTATGTGGGAATACATGCTACCACACTCTCTCTCTCTCACACACACATGCTGACAGGTGTATCCAGCTTCCAGCTTATTGCATATGGATGCGCAAAGCCTCAGGCCCTACTGAAATACAGCGTGCATGGTATGTCTGTGTGCTTCTATGAATCATAATGAATATTTCATATTTGGCATGCCTTGTCTGGATAAACAGATGGTACCTCTTGTGCCTGTCTCCAGTGCACCTGGATCCTGTTTACATATTAGCATTTAAGAATGTCTAGTTCCTCTCTCACTTTTTAACATTTTAAGCCTCTTTATCCCTGTATCTTGTCTCTCTCTCTCTCTCTCTCTCTCTCTCTCTCTCTCTCTCTCTCTAAGCCATGGTATGTACTCACTTTCCTGGAAAAGTCTAATTAGTTTGGTTTGACAGCGTGAGATCAGGTGCTCAATTGAATCCTGAATTTGTATTTTGTATATCATCAATCTAAAATGGGCCGTGTACCTAAAAGGTTTCTGCTCTATTTAGTCTAGTAAACAACAGTGCAAGTCATCATTATTATACCATGTCTGTAACCACGTTTTTGAAACACCAAAATTATTTGTGTTCTAAACAGCTGCATCTGCATTTGTTCGACAATTAATAAAAAAAGTGACAAAGCACTGGAAAAATATAATCATCGTTATTCATACTCATCGCAGGATATATTGTACTATTCTGGTTAGTAAACAAAGATAACAATAAGTTTTTACTTATTGTTATCCCAAAAAATATGTTTACTTCAAAAAAATAAAAGTTAAAGCTTCATTTCATGCTTGTAAAATGCATCTTTTAACCCTTTTAACCAAATAGCCAAAGGTCAAGAGTAAGAATGTCACTGTACTCACACAAAAGGAGGCTTCCTTTTGTGTTTTCATGCACTGTGGACACAGAGCGGTTGTTAATGGAGATATATTCTTGTGCAGAGTCACCACTATCCATTCCACAGACATCCCATTAGTCAGCCATGTGGCCCACAGGATGCCAAAAGAAGAAGAAGAAGAAGAAGAAGAAGAAAAAGCAACCTGAGTCCACAGAGAATCCCACAGAGATGAAGCCAAATGCGAGAGGCAGTGCTAAAGCTTGACAGACGATCTCAGAGGAGCCAAGACGCCCATCTCCCAGATGGCACTATCTAAAAGCAGTTAGGCTGTGTACGCTCCACAAACAAAAATCCCTTCAAAAAGAACTAATGAAGCTTCTGTCGCTGCAAGGAAACCTTTGGTAAAGGTGCAAGGCAGTTAACTTTGATTCCAGCCAACTTATGACTCACTTTTCTTTGGGTTTTATTGTTATCTTCAACCTCCACTTTTTGTGGTTCAGTTTTTATTGACAGATTATTTATTGTGGTTGTATGACTTTACTTACTTGTGTAAATAATGCTGCTGATTTTTGTGAAATGTAGAACTAAAATGATCAAACTAGTTATTAGTCAGTTATCTGTCAACAGTTTTGATAATCCATCAATTGTCTAGTCCATATATAAAACAAAACTGACAAGCAATTGTTGATGGTCGGTCAGTTACCAGCTTGAATGTGTTGTCTTTGCCTTGGTCACCTCAGGATCTATGGATTTACCTGCACAGACAGTGTAGCACCATGTTAGCAGAGCACAGTAAGAGAACAGGTGGACACATATGAGCAGACACAATCTTGCCTGATCCACCTTAAAACAAAAGCAGCAAGGCCAGTGAACATCTCTGCAAAAACATAAAAGACCTCCATACACTCCTAATTAATTAAATTATTATTATTCTTATTCTTCTTATTGTTGTTGTTATTATTAATGATATTATTAACTTGCTTATGCTTATACTGATTACACTATTAAATTAATTGAACTGATGAAATATTACAGCCTAAGCTACCCAGTGAACAGTGTTAAAGGTCATAACAAAATAAAATACACACTTTTAAAAAATATGCAATACAATTATTATTAATACAATTACAGTAATTATAAAGAATGTATCCAGAATATGGACTTAAGGGCCTTTCTGAGAATATGTCAAGAATGAATTCATGCTACAAGAATCTGTCTTGTAATGGAGACTGGAGACAGAAGAGAGATGTCTTTTTATTTAAGACTTCTCATTGTATGACTTTTAAAAAGTGTCTACATTATGGAAATGAAACAGTTTGTTTAAAGTGGAAAAGAGAAAGAAAAACTGCCTGTTAACAATGCGGACCTAAACTGGAGAGGACTTGACACGACTGAACCTTAGAATGTAGATATGTAGATATAATGTAAATATAATGTAGATGTAGATATAACCTCAGAATGAAGATATGTATGCGTGAGTGATGTGGTTTGTAAATTTTGTACTGCTAAAAAGTTGTACTGCTGTGTGTTAGCCCCTGGACATTGACATGTTAGGGCCTAAACTATACCAGTTAATAAGCTCTTCGTTAAGTTGTATCTCAGAGCAGCAAACTCATAAACTAGAGTCACAGCATGGCCTCTTCTTTGACCTCTGAGACTGTGAGTCAGCTACATGGTTATTAGATATTAGTTTGTCCTCAATAATTGATTTCATTTTGCACAATTTCTCAGGGTGTCAGTGAATAGTGAGATGCTTCAGTGTTCAAAGGTATTTCAGCTTAAATTGGATGATCCATTTTTCCATGTACTGTATGTTTGTCCTCGTGTAGTTTAGAATTACTGTAAGTAGCCTATTTCTCTCTGGTGGATTTAAAAACAAAAAGGAAACTACAGTATAGAGTTACTATCTTAAATGGAGTTACTCCATACTAAGCTGTCTAATTCATAGAGAGCATCCTGTAAATGCCAGAAATACACAGTCAAGTCCTTCTTCCTTGGAACGTGGAAACAATTGTGTAGACTTGTCAGACAGATGTGAGTGGACGTCTTGTTCTGCAATGTTCAACAATAATTATCAGTCAATGTAAACAAGGTGCTGGAAAAAGACAGAGGAACAACAACTCAATCTGAACCAAAGTCTGGCTTAGAGGCTTTTAATTACAAAGACAGGATGATAACATCTCTCTGTCTGGCACAGTGTCCATCTCTTTTCACTCCAGCCCACCCTGCTATGTCTGTCTTTTTTTCTAAACTTTTGTCAGAGTAATCTGCCACTATGCAACACGCCATAACAACAAAACTGGAGTTTTGTCTGTCTATCTATCTCATATTCTCTCAACACAGGTGGAATTTATGTCATACACATTTCTGCCACACAGCTGATGCACACATAAAATATAGTGTTATAAAGACGTGGATCAGTGTAGCATTAACGTTGCACTAATCCACATTTTTATGTTAACAGTGGGACAAATAACAGTATCATGTAATTTGTAAAAACAAACTTTGTTGATAAAACCCAATAAATCAACTGTTCACCACTTTCAAGCACCAAATATGACAAAGTTAAGGGTTAAACATGCAGGACAAGCTACTCAATCATAGTTTTGTGCCAACCCTGTACAGGACTGTGTAGTAGCTCCACCACTGTGCTGGGCACTGTTGAGCACACAAGAAACTGCTGTAAAAAAAAAGGTGTTCAGTGTTAAACCTGCACAGTTTCAGCTTGTAAACAGCACACAGCAAATCGAGAGGCATGTGTCAGGCCCTCGTGTGTGTGTTTTGTGCCACCTTCCACAGGAAGTATGAAGCTTTAGCCTTATGGAACATTTAGCGATTAAAGCTCCACATGATCTTCTTCTTCTTGGTGCCACTACAGTGAAGTTCACATTTTTCACTTTCAAACACTGTGGCTTAAAAGACATAAACATTTTCTGTGCTGGTAGCTCAAACCACACTTTAATGATGCAGAAAAAAAATGTATTTTATGAACCTGAGACTGCTAAAATGTTCGTGTTTAAAAACTCCAACTCCAAAAATATCTACCCTAGTTATAAACTCTGCGCTGTAGAAGGCAAAACTCTCAAAAAGTCGGTGTAGCCTTTTACAACTCCAGCATGAGTCAGACTTCACTTAGGTAACAAACAGATGTTTTGACTTTCAGCACAAGTAAAATATTTGCTTTCTATAAAGAAAAACTTAAGTGTCAACATTTTAAATTTTTAATTCTTACCCCGGAGAATTTCTATGCTCACAATATTGTAGTGCAGTGCCACCTATCATTAGTGTTTTTACTGCCAAAGTGAGCCCCTCAGAGAGCACCACATAAAGATCGCAAGATTTAACACAGCGTGTGTTGGCTTATGTAAATAACACACATCAATCCAGTGCAGGTTCTTTAAAAGTGTGCTGACCGGCACTGTCACATCACTTGTCGTCAATGCCGACAGCATGGACAGAAGAAAAGCTTCTAATATCTTCAGCGCTGTCCGCTAAAGTCTGATGGATGCACGCACCATCAACACACACCAAGACACAGAAGCCTGGGGCCCATCACAGCAGCATACGGAGGTACAGTATTTGTGCGGCTGCAGGGTGATCGTTATGAATAAGGGGTCCACATACATCAGAGAGTTATCACTGTGCTGCAGTTGCATCATAGGGTGTTGCAGTTAAAATGTGGGTACTTTCCTCATTTAATTTACTAACATCAAAAGTACGTCTGTAGCTTTGAGAAAGGTTTCTTAAGCCAAACAGTCATAATGATAATGACATTTATTTTTAGCTGAAAGGCTTGCCCTGTCACCGTCCTCCTTTATGTGAGCCTGCAGATCTTAATGTTGACGTGCGTTTATGAAGTCTCGCTGGTCTTCATTAGAGTTTTTATTCTCAACTTTTGTTACAGATGCAGAGAGAACGAGGAGAGGGAATAAGGGGAAAGGAAAAAGAAAAAAGAGAGAGATGGTTGAGATGAGAGAGACATCAGAAATTAGATGTGCAGTTCACTTTCTGAGCTGTCGTTTCCTCAACTGTCACATACAGCATGAGAGTAAAAGTAGAGCTGACTTTATTGAACTGTTGACACGTTTAAAAACTGGAGCTTATGGGCACATGTAATGAAGTGAAATGTCTACAGATGCATAAAGGCAGTGGGGTATAATTATAGCCGTAGCTCAAACTGATAATCACAGAGAAATGATCACAGTGTCACCAGGTTTAAAAATGTAGAGGAAAGCGAATGTTTCAAACACACAAGCCAGAAATCTACCACCAATTCTGCCTTTACTGTGTTAAAAAACACAACTTGCTAGCTATAAAACTGCTTTTCTTTATCTATTGTACACCACTAACTGCTTTTTCTTGAAGCTTGCAATTATACAAAAGGTGAAAGAGTATTTGAAATCATTTGGATGCTGACGGATGTCTGCCTGTGCAACGGCTCATCCTGTGAGCAGGCCTGTGTCCTTTAAAGATGATCAATAGGAGAGGAATCAGAAAAATAACACAATTTTGTTAACCTCGTGCATATTTAATGCACATCACTTCAATATTTGATGGGCTGAGAGGCTTTGCAGATATTGTGGTGTCAGCTAACGGATGTTGGCTTTGCAAGTCTGGGGAAAATCTGGGCACTTAAAGGTTTATGTCTCATTTTTAGAAAAGTGCCTTTAAAACGTGTATTTAGTGTAATATCTTCTGTAAGGAGAAATGATAGAGACGGAGAGCATTATAAAAAACTAGGGGTGTTAGCATTAACACAGCTAATAGATAGATAGAAAGCAGAGAGTTTACTGGCAAATCGTGATATCATTTTTGTCCATTATACTGTAGAGATGTAATATTATTATTAATTATATTCGATTAAAAATTAAATTAATTATTAATTAATTTTCAGTTTTATCCAATTAAATAGATCAAACAAACCTACATATATATTTAATAATATGATGCTTGACAATCCTGCACCCATTTGATTTGGAAGCGGTGGTGTAACCACCTAATCGATCACACATCTGTTATGCCTGTAGTACAGTGTTTGTTGTACTCAGCTGATATTGACTAAATCATTATCTTAGCAAAAGCAACGACGCCATTCCAGGTCCTTATCGCTTATCAGATGACCTTTAAATGTTGTGCACACATCGTTCAGCGCAGCGTGCTGTTTGTCTGTCTCTGAGACTTCACACTCACCCGTGCGTAGATCATTCACACCCTTTATAAAGTTGAAACAAACTACTTTACTAATCACCTTTTTCAGCTGCAAGATCCTGTTTTCTGTTGTTCCTCCTGCTGTGTTGCACTAACTTTATAGTATTCACTTTATACGGCTTCATGTTAAACTTCTAGATAATCCAAGTCAGTAAAATCCAACATTGTATATTAAGAGTTTGATAAAATTTTTACAGTAAACTCACGCACATGTTAATAACTTCTGAATAACTGGTTATTACAACAACCCAAAGGGTAATTGTAACTGTAAATAAGTTGTTAATGGATATTTTTCAAAAAGGACACATATTTTGCTTTACAGATCAAAGATAAACCTCCACCACGTCAAAAGTTATTATTGCTGATAAAACATGACTTATGAGGGTACAGAAAAAAATGCTATAGTTCCAATAGTTCATATAATATATCTCTAACAGCCACATATTATTTTTTTATTCTTAAGTCAATGTCTATTTTAACTTCTGCACATTCATTCAAATTTACAACACTAACGTGTGAGCTTGGGTGATGTTTGACTAAAATAGGCCAGGCTTCCAAAAACCCTTTCACTAAAGCCAATGAGACCGTCAGAATAAAAAGGCAAGCTTTTGCTCCCCAACATGAAACAGACTTTGATGCAGTTCACCACTGGGTTTTCGTCAGAGAGGGAGAGATCCTTTCATTCAAAAAGAAAAGTCTGTGAATGAGTGGGACATAAAGAGAAAGTCAGAAATCAGCCCAAAGATGACAGACACAGACAGAGAACATAGTGGGTTATACTTCAGGTTGTGTGTGTGTGTGTGTGTGTGTGTGTGTGTGCACGTGTTTTTTTTTTGTTTTTTTTTTATTGC
>OMLM01006473.1:72042-82742 GCA_900302695.1 Helostoma temminkii | reverse complement strand
GCAACAAACAACTACAAAAGTAAAATCCAGCCTTTAATAATAACCAAACACAAAATGATAACTATAAAAAGAGGCCCAATAGACAATGATACACAATTAAACAAACTAATAAATATTGCTTCTACTTGTTGTTATTTAAACAAACTAGAACAGAAGGTATCACAGGGCTTGGATTAAGGTGGATACAGTAAGACAGTAATCAGAGACAGAGATCTTCCTAGCAGTGGTGTCTGTTTAACTGCCTGTCACATGGCCCCCATCTTGAACTTCCTAAGACCCTCTTCCTAAGCAGTGATGCTGTATAGGCATCACTTCTTTTTGTCTTGCTAGAGAATAGATCATCTGAAGTGTTGTGGCCAGACTTCCATGAGATGATTGAAATATTTAGGTTTTTGTAACCTTTTAACTTTGTTTCTGTTTTGAGAATATAAAGACCTGAAAATAACAATGAAGGCCAAGTAGAGCTAATTGACAGATTTCTCCTCAAATAACAACAATCTGTCAAAACTTAAAGCCAACAGTGTTTCGATGTCACTTCAAGGCCAAGTGGTCACATAAAGACATTCCACCACAGTTTAAGTCTAATTAATCTCTTTATCTTAATCAAAAGTTTGCCACCTTCTTGATTTTTTTTGCCTATTTGTAACAATTAAATGATTCAAAGCATCAAACTAATTTTAAAATTACACAAAAATAACTTGAGTAAATAGAAAACACAGTATTTAAATGATGATTTATTTTATTAAGGGAAAAAAGCTGTCCAAACCTGCCTGGCCCTATGTAAAGAAGTAAACCTAATAACTAGTTGTGCCACCCTTCACGCCAACAACTGCAATCAAGTGTTTTGATAACTGGTAATGAGTTTTCATGTCGCTGTGAAGGACTTTTGGCCCACTCTTCCTTGCAGAATTGTTGTAATTCAGCCACATTGGACAGTTTTCGAACATGAGCTAGTTGTATAAGGTCATGCCACAGAATCTCAATCAGATATTCTTATTATGCATATTAAGTTTGGATTTTGACAAGGCAACTCCAAACTATTATTATTTTATTTTATTTTATTTTTATATTTCTTTATTACATACATATAATTTTTTTGAGCCTTTCAGAGGTGGACTTGCTGGTGTGTTTTGGATCATTGTCCTGCTGTGTAACCTAGGTGCGCTTGAGCTTGAGGTCACAAACTGATGGGTGAACATTCTACCTCTGGATTTTCTGGTGCAGAACGCAGAATTCATGGTTCCATCAATAATGATAAGTTGTCGAGGTCCTGAAGGGACACACACCTTCCGATAAGTTGAACTCTCATCAGTCCACAGAATATTTACCCAAAAGTTTTGGGGATAATCAAAATGTTTTTTGGCAAATCTGTGATGAGCCTTTTGCCTTGGAATACTCCCACTGATGACATTTTTCAACATTGAAACAGGAACACTGACCTTAACTGAGGCAAGTGAGGCCTGCAGTACTTTTGATGTTGTTCCTGGATGAGTTGTTGCTGTGATCTTGGAGTAATTTTTGCTAGGCCGGACACTACTGGGAAGGTTCACCACTGTTCCAAGTTTTCTCCATTTTTAGATAATGGCTCTCACCTTTCTTTACTGGAGTCCCAAAGCCTTAGAAATGGCTTTGGAAGGCTTTTCAGACTAATACAGATCAGACCTGCGTCACTTTCAAGACACAGGCCTGATCTCAAATTTCCCAAAAATTTGGCCAATCAAAGCTCAGTAATGATTTTGCAAGTGAGACAATTACTTTTTGGATTATACAGTTTATGAATATTTGGTCAAAATTCCATTCTCCAGGACACATTGTGAAAAGCATGAGCAAGACAATTTACTAGCAATCTACTACTTGGATTAAGCTGAATACTGAATGCTGAAAAGGAAAAATGGGAAAACACACGGGAGTTTTAAGTGAACCTACATGCTCACCTTTAGATTTTTCCATCCTACATCTAGTGGCTCCTACACTTTCAACGCCCCATACCTGCTTTTTCCTCACCTCTTGTCTTGACTCATCATGACAAATAGACATTCTTCAGCTGGGGGCAGGCATAATATGTTAATCTCTGGCTGAAGCAAACAGAGCAATGAAAGGACAGACAGACTGAAAAAAGCTGATGAGATGCTCTTTGGGTTTGACCATGTAATGGAAGCTGCAGTGCATGAGCTGAGAATGGATCCAAATGAGGCATTTTAATACAATGGGAGACAGTGGAGGGATGATCTGAGGAAATAAAGAAGAGACAAATGGTAGCAAAAGAGACAGAGAGAGATAGATTGAGGAAAGGCACAATAAATGGGAAGGTGGAATAGAGAGAGATAGATGGAGGGAAAGAGGGGTGCAAATGGTGTTGGAGACAGTTTGATAAAGGTAAAGGAAGAGAAATCGATCTTGTGGCAAGAATATGCCTACCAGAGGATAAAGCTACTAGAACACCACTGGTTTTCTGTGCTTACAGGAAGAGGTATTTCTGTGGTCCAAGAAGGGATGGACCATATGGGCCTTTTAAAATCCATAACCACAGTTTTGCACCAGCTTTATTTCTTAACTTCACAACAAAATATATGTAAAACCATTATTGTGGTGGCACCACGTTTTAATCCTAGTGTATAATAAAAACATCAAAATCAATGTATAGTCCTCCTTCACATACATGATCATATTCATACATCTTCAGGACCCGGTACACTGATTCCCAGTACACCCATTCATGTTTTGTTTGACTATGTATAGACTGATCTGATCTGACCTTTGGTTTTCCAGTTGTTTGACATTGTAGTGACATATCACCCCAGCATAACTTTGCCCACCCTTTTAGAAGTGCAATCAGAAATAACTTTTAAAAAACTATTTTTTACAGTGGAAAAATGACATGACAGGTGGCAGCACAATAATGAGACAGTTTGGTAATTTCCTGGCACAGAAATTCACTTTGCCTTTTGGTGCCAAGCGAATAGCCTACACTGAGCATGTGGGACATTCATTGAAAGGAAACAGGGCAAAGTGAGTCCATGGCATTTTGATGGAAAGTGAGTCTTACACTGCTGAGAATAGACTGTCCATGTCAGTTTACGGCACAATGTCAGTCTTCTACCATTTTGGTGACTTTCTCAACCAGAAGAAACAAAAGACACTCTGTAAAAGCACAATAGGGATGGAACAAATGATTTCTAGACTATGGCCTCAGTAAGATACAGCACATATGCATCTTTAGGGTTCAAAATGATTGTTTATGAGGACATCAAGGATTAGGTATAAAGGGGAAGGTGATAGTGAGAATTTTTTTTTGTGTCTAGAACTGCACAAATCTTAAAAGTAAAGACCAGAAAATGCTCATTATCTCAAGAAGGAAACCTGCCTGTTAGCTCAGAGTACATCATTTTTAATTTCTGCAGCAGCAAATACTATCACAACATTGAATTATTCATACATATCCATATAACTTTAATTCTGTGAAGAGGCCTCTGTTATTTTAACTTCATACTATGCTGTCAGTTCATGTTAGTTCTTATTTTTAACTGTTCTTACAGGATCTGTTGTCCACAGCTGCTTTATGCTTTACATTTTGTACTTGAAAGCTCTTTTCTTACTTCATTAAATCTCTGCAGCCATACAGTATGTGTCCTTCTGCCTTCAAATGTTACTATATCTACATCTAATTTGAAAAGTGCTCTGACACAGTGCAGTGCAATTACCCACTGCCATCCAGAGTGTTTACCTTTATTAAATAAGTTGTCAATGACTTCAGCCTGTTAAACTCCAGGCAATGTTACACACATCAGGCTGACAGTTAAGTAATTCACACATGAAACTTTGATGAATGAATTATTCAAGTTGAAAATCTTTATTAATGTACATGGTATAATTTGTATTCTCACCGATGAACCAACAAAGCGTTTGCCGTTACAGACAGCATCTCATCTCCAGCGTCTTTCATCTCTCTCTCTCTCTCTCTCTCTCTCTCTCTCTCTCTCTCTCTCTCTCTCTCTCTGCTTAGTGTGAATTTGCTCTCATCTGCGAAGAGAACAGGACACCAATTGCAGATCTGGTATTCACTGGTGAACGCCAGTTGAGTAGCAGTTGTGAGCACAGGCTGTATTGACTGATGTCAGGCTCTCATACTACCTCATGGAGTCTGTTTGTGACAGCGTGGTCAAAAACATGGACACAAGTGGCCTGTTGGAGGTCATTTTGTAAGGCTCTCACAGTGCCCATACTGTTCCTCTTTGCCCAAAGGAATAATACTGTCCGTTCCTGTTGCTGAGGTCTTGCTCTTCTGCAGCCCTGTCCTGCTTTCCTGGTGTGATGGCCAATGTCCTGCTATCTCCTCCATGTTTGAAATTGTGTTGGAAGAAACAACAAACTAGCAAATCAGAAAACTTCAAAATCAGTCAGGAAGGATAAGTACAGACCATTTGTCTGTGGTCACAACCTGCAAAACCATCCCCTTTAATGGAGTTGTATTGCTTTAGTCTAGTATTGCACATGCTGTCCCTTTCATTTGCGCCAAAGCAGGTAAAACTAATTCACAATCACCTGTGCGTCCCCAAATTTTTATACAATTACATTTCAACTGCAAATACATTTTTAAAGAATGTAGTTATTGATTATTTTACCATAATAACACTGCTAATAAAAACATGCCAATTAAATATTCCCAGATTTTCTACTAAAATATCTACAGTACAACTTCCAGTTTGTCTGCTGTAAAGTGCTGTAAAGTTTTTAATAAATTCAGCATTTACAGCAATTGGTAAAGGTTAGGGAAAGACTGTGGTCTGCATTTTAAGAATCACTTTTTTAAGAGTAAAATCTGCAAATCATATTTGTTTACAATATAAAAACAACACTCAAACAACATTCAAAAAATCAAACCTTGTTTAGAATTTTATTATCTCTTTAACCTTCAGCCACCCTTGTTGTACACTAAAGCATACCCAAAATAAAATGGTTGTAATTCTTATGTTGTATAGATTACATTGTTGAACTTGGTGTCATTGGAAAAGAAACAGAAAAGAAAGAGGTTTTCTTGACTAAACTTAACCTTACATGGATGGAGTCAAACTTGCATCAGTAGTGCAACAGTCCAGCTCATTACAGTGTACACCCACCACCCACACCCCAACCACTTCCTTGCAACTTGCTCTCTGTTAATAAATGTAGGACTTCTTTGATTTAAAAAATGAAAAATGTTGTATTGGAACATAATTCATCCAGTGTGTTGTGTTCCCTAAAAAATGTTTTAATGTATTAGCTGAAGCACAAAATGATAAAACCTGACTTAAGATATGTTATATATGTTATATGTGTTAGGTAACTGGCACCAACAGACAAGACAATGTAGACATCTTCATCCTTGATGAAAAAGAATTTGAATTTGACTAAACACCAATCAAGCATATTGTTATGACCACCTGTACAATCTAATGCAATCCAATACAACAACCCCACCAGTACAACTCCACCGCCCACAATGGCCTTAACAATGCACATGGCACTGGCTGATGGAACCCCTTCTGCCATGAATGAGGCTCCAATAACACGGTAGAGAGTTAGCAATCCCAGGACAGCTGATGGTCCAGCAGGAAAAACCTGAGAGAAAAGAGACTGAGACTGATTGGTGAAAGTATTATTAGAGGTAAAAGGCCTGAGATAATGAAAGGATAAGCCACTAACTCTACTTATTTTGGACTTAACTTTAAGTTTGGATTTAAAAGCCTATACAGAGTGAGGTGGATTATAAGGTTTAAAGAGATTATAAATCCATGAATCAGAAAGGCTATTTAGGTTTGCTTAATGCCATTAGAAGCTTTTAAAGTCTGGTGTGACATGTTTCAGGAGCAAATTAGGGCTAATATTGTACTGTTTGTCTGTTGACCCTTTGTTGGGCTTGTGTGGTTACACTACGGCCCAAACTTTAGTTGCTGCTGCGAGAAACACCAGGCAACAAGCCTGGCTCATGCCCAAGTAAAATACTAATGTTTCATGTGGACATCCATAAATGAGAGCTGTAGGAATTCCAAATTTCACAGTGACTGAGATTTATAAGACAGACCCCATTCCTATGCAAACTTTACTGCATGCATTCATTAATCTTTGAATAAACACAGAGCTTTAAGAGTCTGGCCCAAAGTATCTGGTAGCCAGACAAATTGTCTGCTGCTGAGGAAGTGACAGGTTTTGAGCCTGTAGTATATTTGGAATAAACAGCATAAGTGGGCATAACCCCTGTTGATTAGCAGACAAACATAGAAAATAACCGTAATAAAGAAAGACATTTATAAAAAATATGAATCTCTGAATGTCATGGAAAAAAAAGTTTATGTTTAAAGGGGCTCTGTTTCAGTTCAGTGTGTCCTGCAATTAAACTAAATACTGCGACTGAACGAGATATAGGGTCTGTATGAGTTTGTCTGTGCATGTATGTCAGCTTTGACCTGATTTGCATGTGTTTGGAAAGTTGTTACACTTTCATGTAAAACTCCACAAGTGGAGTAAAATGTGCTCTAAGCTGGGTTACACAGTGTAGACAGAGGTTAAAGAGTACATTTGTGTTTGTGTGTGTGCGTCAGATCATGGAGCAGAGACCCAAGGCAGAGGGTACCGTGACAAGCCTCATTAAGAGGGAATCTCTCCACTGTTCTGCCTGTCGACATCACCACTGCCAGACTTCTCTAATTACGCTCTCTAAGTGCTGTTTCGTGCAAGCTATCAGCCCACTGCTCTTTGCATATGCAAATATGACAGACCTGATCATTAGCTTTTATATCTCACACACTCTAATTGTTATTGTAAAAACTGCTGAATGGAGCCAAGGGCAAACGCACTGAGTCCTCTCGCTGTCTTTTACTCCCTCTCTCCCTCAATCTATCACGACTGTCAGCTCTCATTCCACTACATGTTTTATGAGGTTTTGTCGTTCTAAACAGAGTCGTGCAGTTGAATGTCACGGTAGTATAATCAGCTAACAAATGCCTCTGCCTGACACTGTTTCATCAGAGCGGAGGGAAGAAAAATAATAGAGGAGCACTTCCTGGAGAAGTCTAATTGGCCAAATGGAGTCACTTAGGCAGAACAACAGTCCCATCACAGCAATGATGATGATGATGGTGATAGTCTCGGTAAAATATCTGAGGAGCCCATTGGCTTAAATGCTGTATACCCCCCTCGAATGAATGCTAACGCTTTGTGATGTTCAGGGAAAATGTTGAAATACAGCAAAAAAACTAAAAAGCAAAAAGTTTCAAGGACTTTGGCTTGATTCACCTTGAAGAGTGTGAGGATTTGTGTTTGTTATACACTGATTCCCCCTGACTTGCTTGAAAACCAATCCAAAAGGCCAGATGACCCCAAATCACTGTTAGCTATCTAGCTTTAATGAGAAGCAAGGTATGAGCGGCCTGTTATGAATATGTGAATAACTTTAAGGACATTGTGGGAGTACTGAAGAAATTCACTTCTTTGCATTCTCTTATTTTTCAGCATGCTTAGAACTGTCATGACTGGGTGGTGATTACTAGTTTCATACTGGTGCAATACATTTCATGACTGTCAGCAAAACTGCTTCATGTCATGTAAACGTGGGTGAGCTCTGCTACCGCTCTAGAATTACTTATTATTGTACTGGTGTATTCAATATTCTGAAATGCTGAACTCATGCTGGACATCTAAAGAGAAACTCCCACCACTGGCAAAAACTGTGTGTTTGAGGGAGCTAAGACAGCTTGTAGGGCAGGATATGCAGCCAATATCAGTGACTGCGTTTACATGTACTTAAATAATCAAGTCACTCAGAGAAATCAAGTTTCTCTGGAAACTTCAGGGAATGAGTTTACATACAGTTAAGCAATCTGGAAATTTGCATTTACAATACATGCAGCAGAAGAGTAATCTGATTTATCCTCTACCTTGGGCTTACTTGTTTCTAAACAGTTAAAATATGTGAACATGCTTCCAGAGACTGTGTGTGTGTGTTTGTTTGATGTGTCAGGGGAGCTGACAGTGATGACAGACCAGTGCTACATTTCACAGAATTGACTGATTCAGCCATCCACAGGGCAAACATGATTTAAAAATGAGGTATCAGACACTGTTACGTAATTTCCCCCATCCATCCAGCCGCTTCTCTCAGCTGATAGAGTGGTAAGTGTGTGCAGCCTTTGTTAAGCACAGGAGCTCTTGTAAAAAGCCAATGAGAAACCCGGTTATGCCTATACATGACACAGTAACCGGTGCTCTCTGGTAGAAATCTGCCTGGAAAAAATCTGGTTTCTCTAATCACCTACATCCAACTATGGAAACCAGGTTTCCCGTTTACATGACAGGTGATTTCAGCCAACTGTAACACCTGGTTACTTAAGTGCATGTAAACGCAATGAATTTTTTTTTTTTTTTTTTGAGAAAGGTTATACGTCATTAGCTAGTCATTTTAGACTGAGGACCGCGTTATTTTGTTCACAGTTTAAGCTGAGTAAGGGTACTTCAGTGCTATGTGGTAGCATTAGAGTGGACTGTGTTGTTGATGTGCTCTCATGAGCGGTATAAGAATTGTCTTGAATGTGTAGGTGATGTTTTGCAAGTATTTGGTAGCTGATGTTAATTGTTTTACTTTATAAGACCAAATGTTGGTTATATGTAAGCTTTGTGAGAGTAATGGAAAAGTAATTTAACCTTTTTTCTGTGGAGGACTGTGCATGAGCAAGTGCATAGTGGTAGCAATAGTCAATGTGTTTATACCTATTTGAGCCCTACTTGCATTGATGCTCCTTAACACTATAGTGGGCATCCAGCAGCACACTATAGAAAGAAGAAAAGATGTGAAGCACAATACGGCTGTATAAAAAATTTACAGTGTCTGTACTGCATGTTTGCAGTAGTTTACTTTTTGTTGTTGTTGTTATTGGTTTTGGTCCCTGTACGTTTGCAAATCTTATTGTCATTGTGTTTCGGAAGGAATTGGAAAGGTTCAAGGTTCCCTCTCCTAACTATAGGATTATACTGTATATGCTTATAAAATGGAGAGGCACAAGTCAGGCCTGCATGGACTAACACAGGCATCAAAGAGAGTGAGTTGACTTTTCCTCCAACCTTTGTATGCTTTGAGTTTGTATTTGCACATATTATGTAATCTGCTGCCCAAAAAGTGCAATACTGTGCACAAATATCTCTACTGACAACACAGTGTAAATGTAAAAAATAAGTTTTCCCTTAAAGCTACCACATGCAATTTAAGCTAGCACTAGCTTCAGACTAAAAATCAATCCCCTCGGCTCTGTCCAGCCCTACTTTTCCCTGCCCTGCTGTATTTCCCCACAGTTTTCCCAATGCTGCAAAGACTCCTCAGAAATAATTGATTTTCTCTGACTGGTTAGAAGGATGAGTCTCACTTAAAAACCTTCAGAAGCAAATAATTCTGCACTGCTGTCAGAGCTGTTCAATGAGTCTGGGTCACAGGAGCCTTTGAAAGCTCTTCTCCACATTAAGATAAGTTATAGAAAATATTTCTAATAAAAACATCAGAAAAAGATAAATATTATACCTTTAAATACACATTTCACATGAATCTAAACAGTATACAAAAAATAAAGAATAAAAATATTTTGCTTTCAACTAACATAATTAAATCGTGTGGAACCTCAACCTTGACTTTAATTATTATAAGTAATTAAGCTTAGATTATATTTTTTTATGTTGTTTGAGTGTTTTTATATTGTGAACAAATTCAAACAACTATTTAGGTTCATGTTACTGCACAGACACAGAAAAACATGTTAACAAGGTGCATACTTTACATATTAATACAGCACATGCATTCCTCTGTCTCCCTTAATGCCCAGATTAGTGGCCATTAATTAAACTGAAGGCCAACTGGTGTTCTTTAAATTATGAAATATTTGGCCTAGTCATATCAAACTTGTGTGGAGATAGCCCCAACTATTCCACCAAAGTAAAAAGAAATTTGTTATACTCTTAGTGCAGTTTTAAACTGTGATTCTGCTACTAGGTTTAGGCAGCATTAAACGTTTCTCCTTGTGTTGATTATATTGTGTGCAACTACAGGATATTTGTTATATTGTTTGCTAAACAACACACAACTCTGTCACTATGCTGGCTGGTTAGAGCTGCATGTGATGGTGACATCATGAGAATGCATTTAATATACAGAGTCCAGTGAAAAACCACTAGTTTACTATGTTTATCATCTTCTGTTACTCCAGCAGTAGTTTATTTTCCATTGTTAAATGTCTTTCTAATTACAATATGATCTAATTAAGCAGAGTTGCATCTGTAAATAGCTTGGTCTGTTTTGTGGGTGGTGAGTACAAATTATTCACAGCAAAGTGAATATTTATATGAACAAGATTAATATAAGGAATTATCTGTAAAGGCAATCATATAAAGCACTTAGCTTTTGGCAATAGGGAACATCCTATTGCATGTAAACATAACTAAATCTTGTAAAACATTTATTATGTTTTATTCTTTTAAACCTTTTGTGGGACGTATTGTATTATTGTTATTTCTTATAAAAAGCTTTTCCCCCCATTTGAGTTCTGTTTTTGATCCAACTGTTTGATTTAGTAATACTTATGCCTTTAGATTGCAAAACAGAAGACACTGTGGGAGAGATAAAACAAACTCATAAGCCTAAAAATCTACACCATTAAAAAAAGTGAAAACTGAAACATGGCTCA
>OMLM01006473.1:24135-72022 GCA_900302695.1 Helostoma temminkii | reverse complement strand
ATTTGGTCTGATTTGGAGAGGAAGAATGCAAATTATGTCTACCCATTTACTCTATAAATACATAAATACCATAAATTGCTGACTCACTTCTTATAAATTCAGATAATGCACAGAATAAATTTGAAGTTTTCTTCCCTCCTCACAGTGTTGGTAAAGGTCAAACTGACTGCTACTATGTAGTCAACACCCACACCTCCATCAAAATCAGCTCCTGAGAGCACATGTTCTCAGCAAATCTACCTTTAGCAAATAAAATGTAAAATACGTTTGACAATGTCAACCCAGCTTTCACACAGCAGGTCAAGCTTCCTTCTGGCCTTGCAAGCTTGCAGTTCTGAAACATCATTATTTGTGTGTCTTTCTTAATTCCATGTTAAAACATAAAACTAGAAAAAGAAATAGTACAGAACATGCTTGATAATTTAAAAGTCATTATTAATTGAGTGTTCTATGCAACACCATGTGTGTGATTCTGGTCAGTTGTCGGCCATATCAACTTCAGAGTTAGGGTAAGTTAAAATAAAGTTCTTCCTATATTACAACACACACCTTTAGTGTCAATATAGAGATGCCAAGTGAACCTGTTCTTCAAGTGCAGTTAGGGAAGTATTCATTTTTTAATTTACACTTTACATTGAACCTAAACCTAACCCCGGCGTCTTTCTGCCTAACCCCAACCAAAACGCTTTGCACAGTTGCTATTGGGTGTTCTTGACCATTTAAGAGTTAAGCTAGCTACCATTTTGGTGCCAGAGAACAAGACTCGCCACCATTTTGAGCCCTGATGTTAAAAGAGGCACAATTCCACGCCTGCGCCGTATGTGACGGTGCTCTTACGACAAATGGCCATCGTAGTCATTGACAGACAATTGAGACAAATGACCTACATGGGTGTTAAAGTTGGAGGATTTATTGGAAACCGACCAAGAAAAAGACCTGCTAGCCATTTTTTTTTTTTTTTTTTACTCATGTTCTGAAACACTATCTTCCCAATTTCCCCATAGACTAAATCAGATATAAGGTTTCAAGCTTTATTCATTTATAGTTACTATGTGATAATGGAAGCTGATAAAGGAAAAAGAATCACAGTGTACACTCCTTTTTTACTTAAAGTAAGATATAGAGAGGGCAGACAGGGCAGGTAGAAGGAGAAAAATATTAGCGTATATACTGTTGTCAGAGAAGCTACAGAGAGAGAGTAGTGTGAAGAGAGACTTGATCCAGTTGTAATGGGGTTCAATTCAGCAGCCTAACTATGCTTCTCCTTAATACCTCCGCTGGCTGATCCTCAATAGCTCAGCTAGAGGAAATTATCTGCCGGCCCAGTACCCTTTATATATGGGTGCCTTTTACTAGGGAATTCATATAATATTACTCCTTTGCCTCAGATGGTGCCAGAGAAGCAGGAATGAGATATTGGGGAAACTTACTGAGGAGTTACTCAATGCAGTATGAGCAGCAGCAGAGATTCACTAAGGATCAGTGGTAGCCTTGTGCACTTAAATATTGAACAGAAGGAGAAAATGAATCTATTCACTTTCATGCATTATTAAAGGAAGTTAAAACAGAATTGTGTCCAAGTTTCTGTTCTATTCTGTGAAGTGACAGGACAGGGAGTTTGGAATTATGAGCCTCCATTAGTGGAGTTGTTTGGAGAGCTTTGAGTTTCCCCATCTTGGCCAGCAAAAGTGACAGGCAGTACAATTCCTGTATATAGCTTACCCATTCCGATTCTCCCTATGTTCCATATGACAATTTGTTTGTTTTTATTAATAATAACAAAAACAGAGCTTGCTAGATCTCCCCTTTTGCTAGGTCTCCTGCTTTTTTCCACTTACTGCAGTTGCATTAGTGTTACTTGACCAGGAGTGCATAATCCCTCTGTGACATATAAAAGCGTAGCGTGCCAGGTGGAGCCACAAAGAAAGTGGCTGAATAAAACATAAAGATTTGCATGACAGCGCAGAGCAGCAGCCGGAGTAGCAGTCTGAAGGAGAGCTGAGTAGGTGTCATATAAATGCTTGACACTGCAAGAACCATGATTTGCTTGATGATGGTTTGCTTGCAAATGCGCAGCACTCCGTATGAGTGGAGTAGAGTTTTCTAACTGATTGCTCTTAAGTTCTTTGCTGTATGTTGAAAGGGAAGATTTTGTGAGAGAGGCAGCATTTTGAAATTGGTGCTGTTGGCAAGTTCAAATGCCCATGAGGTTGAGGTTCTTGATGAGGTTTTTGGTGAACAGCTTTCCTACATGCACATGTATACATGCACATTTGATTACAGGGTCACTGACCAGTATTCAGTGGCAATGTTTCGAGCTCTGGCTCATACTAGCACGGACTACAGAGTTTGTTATGTGGGCTCCCTAAATGTACGTCACTTGCAATTTATGAACGCTATTCCGCACATGTGCCTGTGCCGGCACATCTCACTGCATTGTGAAGCTGACTGCTGTTTATTTCCTGCTGCCTCCTCCTGTACAGTGACAGTTCGTTCACACAGCACACTGAGATGGCAATCTCAGAGATCTCAGAGAGGTCTGAGCCAGCACGTGCGGTGGTGCGTGGAGTAGAGTTCATAAATGGCAAGGGATGTTCACAACAGCATTTACAAACACTGTCTGGCACAATTAAACTAGTTTAAGTATTAAACAACTATTAAACAACTATTAAACACTGAAAGGCAGAAAAAGGAGATGACCTCTTTTGATTTTCTATATATGCCTTACAAATTGCACTAATCAGTATAATATTAACAGTATAACATCCACTAACCCTGTCAAATAAACTAACACACAAAACTAAACTGACAAAGCACATTACAAAATAGGCAGTTAGGTTATTCAGTGCTGAGGGTCTATGTCGTCTACGTCGCTATTATGGACACACTGCAACATTGCATAGTGTTGACATTACACATCGTAGATTTTCCTCTTATCATGCAGGCCTAGGACTTAGAACACACAAACAAAATATTTTGCAGCTTTAGCGTCAGTGTCCTGTGTGTTTGAGTTCACTGATTTCTGCATCTCATAAACAGCATAGTAGTGATCAGTGGTTTCTTAGCATTTTGTATCTTGGTTCTAAAGGCCAATTCATCCCTCTGATGGATTAAAGTGTGTGCCAAGGACATGCACCCACTTCTACAGAGAGCATACATGGACATGTTCCACATGCACACTTTAGAACATGTTGATGAATCTGGATAGTAACAGCAGCAAGAAGAAGAGCTCATTTCTTTGTTGTATTTGAGTGAACAACATAAAAAATGAAAAAATATAACAGCATGTGTACCTTTCCTGAATCAGTGTGTAGGATATTGAAATAAATGTTCCATACCATCAATAAATAACACTTTAAAGTGTTATATATTGAGTATAAAGTAGTTAGTTTACTTTTATGGCAAATGCACACTTTTTTTGGTAAGCATTTACAGAAATAGAATTTACATCATGGATACTGTAGTTGCTATATGAATGTAGAGAGTAGGATCTAGCCTTAAGTATTTTTGGAACTTCATGTCGGAACCTATTCATGTAAGTTTGTAATGCATCACGTATGCGTTCAGGAAAGGTCTGGGTGAGCTGGTGTGTGGGTGTTGATCTAAGGCTGGGCTTTGCTTGAAGTAGACAGTTTCTATAGTATGTCAGTAACCTCATCTGAAGGTAAAAGTGTTCATATCTGTACTGAATGGCCAGACTCAAAGGAGGGTGAAAAGCCTGCCATCCTACAGGGTCATCATTTAGATGGGAATAACGCCATCTTATGTCAAAGTCTAGTGATGTACTAGGCTGCATACAGATGTGAGAATCTTGACAGGGGTGACCAGTTGTGGCCAAACACAAAAAAAGAATGAATGTTAGTGACATTTTCATGATCATTTATCTACTGCTAATTATGTCAATGACATCACATCACCTTGTGATACAGTTATACTAAAATCAGGGCAACTGCTTTTTTTTCTAGGGGCAGTCTACTGCATGGGAAGGTCAAGATGGGAACTAGTCAGGAGGAGGTTGATGTCCACATGTGAATGAAGCTGAAGCAGACAGGAGCAGAGTGGTGCATTTCAATGCTTAAGCTGGTCCACTATGTCAGGAATTCCTTGGTGGCTTTGCTGCATCCATATTAACTATGGCATTGTAATAGATTCCTTATGAAGATGTAATGAATTGATTTGCATCAAGGAAAGCAACACAAACTGTGTTATATATGCAGTTGTGCAATTTAGTTACAATTAGGGCACAGTGGCAGAAAATGTCAAACACTGTTTCCTGAGGTTTTAGATGCTGTCTGAGCAGCTAACAAGCACTTCTTGTTCTGTGAGAACAGTGAATTTTCTGTAGGTGAACTCCCAATATTCAGCCCAATCTGAGAAAATGACCAGTCTTGCAGTCAGCACAATATTCAATCGCTGTGGTTTAGGTAGACCAGCTGGCATTGATTGTGGGCCAGCTGGTGATGATTGGAGCCTGGCTGTCTCTGTGACACCTTGTTAGCTTGCACTAGTCAAATTTATGAATCGTACATAGCTCAATGTACAGAGCTCTAGGATGTTATCATCAACTACCTTTTTCCAACAATGATGGCAAACATGAGTGATCCTCTAATGTTAAAGTCTCCTTGCAGATGCAATCGTTCTTGTTTAGGGATGCTGTCAAATCAATCATGTCACTAATGAGGTTGACTTGACCATCTGCAGTGTGGAATCAGATGGAACAGTCACTGTGTTCAGTTGATGCCAAGCTACACTATCGTCATCGGTGTGTTTTCGACTGCAAAGCCAGCGCCATGCTCTCTGACGTCCTCTGCACTTGTCCTCACAGGAAGTCTTAAATGCTCTGACAGAGATGACCCAGCATGTTTCTTGCATAGTGATGTCGAGTGAAAGCCTCAGACCGTAAGCTTTACACTTAATGTTGCTGTGTTAGGAATATCACAGATAATAATGAGGAAACACTGCATTTCTAAACAAAGGTTCAAGTGACTTTTTGACATAGCTGTCACATTCCAAATATGCTCAGAGGTATTATGATTCGGCGTCAGTGACATTCCAGAAGACGTTATAATTATTTTGTAGATTGTATCAGACTCTTAATAGAGATGCTGAGTTTAATTATGGTCATGTCAAAAGATGTGACTACAAAGAAAACACATCACGTGTTCTTTCATCTATATAACAGTATGTTATTTCAATTACATTTATATCCAGGGTAGCATTCCAGTATGTCCCCCATCTACAATCTGGCGCATCTACACACAAACATACACAAGCACACAAACACCAACATTATACCCAGCCAATTTACAGCTCAGTGGATCTCCAGATTGTGTTTGCAGCAAAGTCCAATTGGCACCTCTCCAAAGGACTATTGAACATATTCCCTGTCTCCGTTTTCTTTATGGTCCTATCAAGAAATTTCCCCTGATGGCCAGCCTGTTGCAGGTGGGAGAAAGAGAAATTGTATGTCTACATAATGAACTCACACCATCTTCCTTTTTCTCTGCTGAGCACTGCATAAGCTCTATATCTCTGTATCTGTTCTCCCTTCCCAATATGTGTGTGCATCTTTAGCAGACTTGGAGCTGACGCTTCATATGCAAAAAAAAAAGGCCAATTTGGGGGTCAACAGCTGATAATGCACTAATTGAAATTTGGTTGTGCAATAAGACTGAAGTGTGAGAGTAGGACAAAGACATGTATAGGGAGAATTAAGACTGGATAGGTTGTGAAAACAGGTGGACTGAATAATCAATACCAGTTAGGAGAAGTGTATGTTGTGTCAATCTAACAGCTTGTTCTTGTTCTAGGGGGACAAACCCCAGACGTGAAAACTGCTTGGTAGAGCAGAGCCAGATTGATGTCCCACTTTATTCAGATTTGTGGGTCTGCGTGGATTTGAATGATCCTCGGCACAGTCTGTCAGTTGTCACGATAATGAATGGAAGATGACAGGTTCAGTGCCAACCATTCTCAGTTTGCTGCTCACTGTCGGAGGCGGCCAAACTTTATGACAAGGGTAGCCAAGGGATCTAAATATGACAATACTGGTGGGCCAGAATCATGATTACGAGGCAAAAAAATGTGGCTTCTTAGTAGAGATGATGTTACAATACCACTTGATCTCCACAATGTCTGGCAAAGGCATATTCAACACTAAGCTCAAAACATTCCTTACTTAGCATTTGTCCTGTTCCTGTGAAATTCTCACATACAAGCCACAAGTGTGAATTAATATATGACTGAAAGTAGACCCCAGGCATTTGAACAATTTACACCAGGCCAACTGATGACTGCTAACAACTAGTGTTCAGCTGTTTTAGGAGACCAGCTTTTCAAAAAACAAAACTATACATTTCTGATCTGTTTTAAAGGTTTATGTGTCAGGAGGACAATGAAGATGCTTCTGTTGGTTGTATGAGAAGGCCTGGGACAAATTACCTATTTGGGCTTTAGGTTTGAGGATTTGAACCAAGTACAAATACTACAATAGCATGGCTGACAAAAACAAAACACTGAGGAGGACAAAAGCATAGAGGTCCTAACAGCAGCTATAATGTTAACTGGCAGCCCTTTGATAGCCTGCTGCTGCTGCCCTGCCCTCTCCTATCATTCAATAGAGAGGCTGATCCTTCATACATCAAATACATAGAAACAAAATACATAGACATAGACATTTACAGAGTTCACTATAATTCAATAATAGTTCAAATGAATCCATGCATCCATTTTAAGTAGTTTATGTTGATTTTAAAGTGGAACTAAGCCTACAGTCTACCCTTGCACAATCAGTGCTTTGGTGCCTCCCAGGACCTTTAAATGGTTTTCTGGCACACTGGGGGCTCATTTGGACTGAACTCCCTGGAGAGGAAACAACACCAGAGGTGATTTTGATATTGTGACAATCACTCAACATGTTTACCTTTAACATAATCACTTCAGCAATTCCACAATGAAATATTCCCAGGTGGCCTACCCATACTTGTTGAGCTAATCAGTGTTTCTCTTACAGGACGACCTTCATTACATAGCAACAGCTATAAAATACATTCAAACTGCAACTGTGCAATTATGTATTAGTCATTACCATATTCCAAGTATAAATTCACACTCCTGTTTTGGTTTGGTGTCATCAAGTGTGGACATTATTAATGTTGTAAATGAACATGGATGGAATCAGCCTAATGTTAGTGTTTATTGGAATATCCACATAACCATTTAGAGGCCCATCAAAAGTAGTCTTAATAGTTAAGATCATGTAAACAAGTAATGAAGATCATATCTGAAGCATGCTCCTATATGTGATTCTACCAGGTAGACTCAGTTACATTCACTTAACCCCTTATGTCTGGCAGTAAGAGCAACATTCAGAACTGGGTCAAAACACTTACGTATAGTGGCACTGTAATCACATTATAATGGCATTTCAGCACACAGAATACACTGATAAAATTCAGTTTAATAGCAAATGTATGATAGTGTCACTTGATGTCTCTGCTTCAGTGAATAAATATCCATTTGCTTACTGGAACAGGTAACTTTTCTAGAGGCATATGTACAATATTTCATGTTGAAGAAAAATGGTTATGAAGCTCCTACATACTCAGTCACATAGTAATGGTGAAGAGGTTGTTAGAGGGTGCAATACTGAAGATACCCCCTTTCCACTAAAGTGGTTCAAGGGTTGGTTCAGAACTGGTGCCTAATTTCACACCAATTCTTTGCATTTCCACAGCCAAAGAACTGGCTCCTGGTCTGGAAAACTGGTTCCAGCCTGGGATCAACTTTATGATAGACTAAAACTAAGAACCAATTGTGTCAGGGGCTGGAGGCTGGACTATAACGACCAACGATCAACTGAGGTTTTCCTCTAAATATTAAAAATCAGTGTATCATTTATTAGATATGTTTAACAGCAGTGTGACAAAAAACAGTAGTTATTGCTAATTAGTGAGCTAACCTCTAAAGCTAACATGGGCTAACATTAACAGCCGACCTTTAGTTTTAACAACAATGAAGCTGCATCAAACATAATTGCTGTACATAGCGACTACAACAAGTATTGAGTACATATGTTGAACCAGGAGTGTTTGGATGTGATTTTTGAATCCAAATTCAGGAACAACATTTTTACAGAGACATTGGTTGCTATAGTGGTGGTTGTTATAATGCTAAGCGTTAGAGGCATAGCATATCAGCGTAATGCCATGGCTTGTGGTGGCTCTCAAGTCTGTGGTAAAGCAAACAAGTTTTTACATTGTTCCTAAGTTGAAGCAACTTTAAATCAGCACTAGCACAACCCCAGAACTAGCACCAAGTCCCAGTTTTTATTCACTTTCAGGAACTGGGCACTTGGTGGACAAAGGCCATGCACAGAGCTGTCACTTGTGTTAGAGATACATGGTCAACCTGCAGGCTGATAGGATCTGTCATGTTCTCTATGTTTGCGAATGGGTTATTTATCTTACACTTGTGTGATACATGTAGATTCTCCTCTTTTATTTAAGCTCATCGTTTTTGCTGATTGTCATGTTACCATGATGTAGTTGGAGCAGAATGATGCAGCGCTGTCATGTCAGCAGCACAGACAGGAGTGGGCTGAGCACACATCCCTGGGACGTGCCGGTACACAGAGAGCTGGAACTGGAGGAGGAACTCTGAACTGCAGCCCACTGGTGAAGAAGTTTACAATGAAAAGCTGTCTGCAAAATTGACAGCCTGCAATTTGAGTAAGGAGGAGGTTGTTTTATATTTACTGAGTTTTATTTAAATCTAACAAATATGCATGCACATACACAACAAGATGAAATGAAGAGATCCTCACTGGGCCGTTGTCACGGCCACAGTGAAGAATATTACTTCACAGTCAGGCAACAGCTGATCGAATCTCTTGGTGTCTGTCGTTCTTTATTTCTCCCTCTGCTCACTTTGGCTTTAGAAATGTGTTCATGATGTTGCATTTCTTATAATAGAAATTATTTTACATGTAAATATCAATCATTAATTAAGCGCTGGCATAAAATGGATTATGCAGCGATCCAAGGCATATTCATCATTAGCCTGAATGTGACTTGTTTTTTAAACTCATAATAAAGCAAAGCGATGTCATTCAATTAAATAACTTTAGATTAAATAACTTAATTATTATTGTTTCTTATAATCTTTTATTGCCATATGTTATTATTGTTGCATTATTGCACAGGTATCTGTCCCTATAACGCAAAGAAGTGCTGCAGAGTTTCATTAAAGCTAAATATGACATTATCTACCATAAATGGCATCAGCAGCTCAGTAATTGTAGTGTAAAGCATTTCAAAAACAGTATGAACCGCTGAAGAAACTGTAAGGAAAGTTGGAAGGATGAGTCTGGATAGATCGTATTAATGAGCTCCAACAGCGCTGCGCTCTCTGGGACAGCACATCTCAAACTTGAGCCTGGAAACTTAATCTGAGGCTGTGTTAAGACGCTGCAGAAATTAAATAAATTAAAGGATAAACTTTTCCGTACAGTATAACACAGCTATGGGCAATGGATGCCATATATGGATATCATATTAATTTAATACAGATGGCGTTTGCTGGTAACATCACCACAATGCCAGAGAAGTGATGCTGCTTCATATACAGATGTGTTTCTGAGAGTCCTTCAATCCAACAATCAACTTTGCACTGCTTATCTTAACATGTTAGTTGCTCTCCTTTTACCTGTGCACCACACGTGCTGCACTCTGCACCAAAATACACAGAGAAGCAAAGCTAATTTCAGTGTCTTACTAGCACCACCTCAGATGAACAACATCTTCTTTTTGCCTTTATTTTTGTTAAATAAATAATAACATGCTGAAAAAAAGTTATATGTTGTTGTCTGTTTGAGACTGTATCTTCCTAATACAAAGTCCTGCTAGGATAATATGATTTTTATAATGGTTTTACATTAAAAAAGTTATAAGAGGGGGGTACTCATTTTCACATATGACTCTATTAAGGATGATACATATACACATGACATTTTTACCACTTTATATCATTATGTTCTAAAAGCAGGGATTTAATTAACCATTATCCAACTGTGGCTGAACGTGAGCCAAAGAGTGGGGCCACTAGAAGATTAGAAATACTTGAATGTACATAAGTGTACATACTTGTTATTTTAAGTATTTTATCATATATAATTAATCTATGAATGTATCTTCTCCTCTGACTTTTTCCTCTTTAAATTGTTTTATCAAATCTATGTAATGTAATTAAAGTGTGGTTCATTTATTTCTCATAAACGCTAATTTTGTCTGGTATTATGTGGGAAAAGGAAATTAGTAATCACAAAGTGATATGATTCCAACATTGTCAACACAGTTTCTGAGTTAAAGAAAAAATGTTTTAGAGCACTTCAAGTTGTTGTGTTAAACAACTGCAATTATTGCTGCTCACTGGTGGATTTTATGTTTTCAATTAGAATAACTAAGTTCAGCCAAGGCAACAAGTGACACCAACAAGATTAATACTCATTTCTAATTATTTGTTTAGTGCAGGAGGACTGGAGTGAGTTTATAAATTAGTCTTGAATGTTTTAATTAACTCAAATGTGCATCCATAATATTTTGTAAAATGTTTTCCTGCTTTGCTGTTTTCTCCACGTCATGAGTATGTGCAAGTGTTAATGATGAAGTTTAAGTCAAGGTAAAGCCTCAGTCTTCAGGTAAAGCCTCCTCTGTGGTCTGTTTTTGGTCATGCATATCTGTGCATACCTATGATCCTGAAGCATTGCAGCGTGATCTCACCTTCACATCGTGTTTTTAAATCTTATGCTAAACACAGATGGAAATTCTCTCCCACCCACAAAGACAAACTTTGAAAATATGAAGAGAGTTTTGGTTTAAGAACCGAAACTTGTGTTCCTGCTGATTTTAAACTTTTTTTAAACTGCTCAGGACTTTTAGTAAGTAGGAGTTCAAACAGCTTTCTGACTAGTTCTTTGGATGAGAATGAGATAATGACCATGCGGCATGCCTTGGATCCACAAACAGTCTCACATTTAATAGCATGGATCTGTGTGAGAAGATTTTTTTGGATCTTGTAGATGTTTTATCACATTCTATCTAAATGAAGGGATGAAATATGAATGTGAAAGCTATTTATGAAAATGAATATCTTTTATATTAAATTCAGGACGGCTCATTTTCCTGGGAACCTGCCAGCAACTTCCTCAGACCCCTGGAGGCCATGTCCTCCAAAATAAGACTCAGTCCGTAATGAACGTATTCACACAGGACACTTCCTCTGTGACATATAAAGGAATCTTGGGCCTGGAGCTGTGAGCCTTCACTTCACCTCACCCCCCCACCCTCAACCCTCAACCCTCAAACCCCCTGGAGGCGTTAAATGATCGATTTTTACATTATTTTAATCCAGAGGACTGACGCGTTATTGGAAAGTAGAGTGATACATCAGGATGTGCAAGAATGGACATTGATCACTGGGAGAAGGGAGGTCGGGTTGTTTCCCTGAGGATCTCCCTGACACACACACACACACACACACACACACACACACACACACACACAAAATTGCGCGCTGCTGGCTGTGACAGTGTGCGCGCGCGCGAGCACGAGCTGTTTTCACTCGCTGTTGCTTTGCTGAGAAGTTCATTTCCGATGACAGACTTCGCCGCTGCTGCATCACTGTGGTACAGATGCACCGCGTTGGGTGCTTTGGTGATACATGCGTAAAAAAACAGGTTCCGTGAGATGTCCTCGCGATGACCCACGCCTCACCGGCACGTCTGAGTTGCACAGAAAATAGATTTTGATCTGTTTCAAAGAGAAGGCGCAGCGAGGCTTTGCTCAGTTAGCAGCAACTCGTGGATTAAGTGATCTCCGTGTGAGATCGGTCGGAAACATCTCACGCGAAAAAGAGCGAGGGATGAAACGGAGGTAGGCGCGCACTCGAGCTGTAAGAAGCATTTTTTTTCTAGGACTCGCACAGACAGACAGCTGGTGATTCGGCAGACAGAGGAGGGAAGCAGAGGAGGACGACGCACATCACAAACACAAAGTTCCCCTGCGTCGAGTTGAAGTATGGTGCCAGCAAATATCTGCGTTCCAGTGGATGGAAGTCTTGGGTCATAAGGGGAAAGAGGACACATATCCCCTTGGAGCGGGTGTACCTATGGATTTCAGTGTAGAACAAGCGCTTTAGTTCATTGGAGCCGATGAGTTATCCAGTCATGATGTGGGTCGCGTTTTTACCCATGTTGGTTTTGTGCGCACTGGGGAACAGGACCGTGGAGCAGGTGCCGTTCTTTCACGGACACGTATTTGAGAACTCGTCTCCGGGCTCTCGGGTCAATGGACTGAGCATCCCGTTAAAGCGGCTCAACTCACAGAGACTGTGCAGTACCGGGGAGCTGGGATCAGCGGCCGCGCACTTTAAACTCCTGGGAGACGGGAATGAAAATTTCCGTGTCTTTGCGCACCACAAACGGGGACATATTTTATTAAAGACTTCTGGGGTTCTGGACAGGGAGGAACGGGCTGAATACGCGCTGGGTCTGGGCATGTGTTGCGGGCAATGCGCGGGGCACTCCCGGGAAGAAGGGGAGAAGTCTCCATTAGTTTCTGAAGTGGCGTCCATCAAGGTGGACGTCCTCGACACCAACGACCACCAGCCCTCCTTCCCCGGTGCTGATGTTAAACTAAGCCTGGACGATGCCACTGCGCTCCGCACGGCGGTCTACTCGGTCACCGCGCGGGACGATGACAGCGGCAAGAACGCGGAGCTTATCTACTTCGCTTTACCCAAAAACGGGAGTTTCTACGCGGTACCCAAAACCGGAGACATCCTCCTTGTGGACTCTATCCTGGGTTTGGATAAAACGGTTAAGTTTCAAGTGTTTGCTCGGGACCGCGGTTGGCCGCCCCGCACGAGTCAGAGCATATCAGTGGAGATCAAACCGAGGCAATGGCCCCTGGCGCCCTCGTCGAATCCCGAACCGGGGAAACCGAAACTCAAGTCGCAAATTAAAGTACCAGCGAGAAAGTCCAGGTCAGCCCTGGACTCAGAAAGCCCAGTTTTCATTAACGTGTCAGAGGATGCGGGGATCGGTTCCGTGGTGATGAACCTGAACCCGGTGAGGTTTCAGTCAGCCACGTTTGAGCTGGTAGAGCCCGACGTGGAGAGCTCACCGGTCAGCGTGAGTCGGGACAGCGGGGATATAGTCATATCACGGAGACTGGACAGAGAGACCGAGCCTCTGGTGGAGATCACCGTCAAAGTTCAGGATAAAAGAGGTGAGACACAGAGCGACTGTTTGTGACACAGTGTGGGAGAGAGAGAGAGAAAGGAAGAGACGTTTCTGTGCTGTGAGTTTGTGCGCTCGCTGCGAAGCTCACTGTGCGGTACATAAACATAATTTGTGCTAAATTGGAATAACTATTATCTTCTATTAATGTTTTATATTTTTATGTCACGCGGTTGAGTTTGTCACATTGTATTGTGTGCGTAAAAGCGCACGGAGAAAAGTAGATGAAGGTCTTACTAATAGTCAACACGACTTTCACCCCAGTTCTGATGATATCTGGATTCTGCTGGTGCAGTTAGAACAGAGAGGCATTGTTTGGTTTAATGGTGTTGCTACTTTTCTGAGTTACTTTTGACCCTGTTTTGGATCCAATGGCGAGATCCAGATTATGTCTACTATTAGAAGACAAGTAGAAAATGGAAACATATAGGTTTTTATAGGTGGTCTTATGCTGGTATTTGTCTCCAGTGAAATTGTATTTGAAACCTTACTATTCAGAAGCAGGCAGTGGACATCTGTGGGCAGCATCCTGATGTCAAGGTTTTGGTGGAAGGTTATCGAGGGAGAGGAACTTCGAGGAGTGAGGATGAGTGAAAACTGTTGGAAAGGTTCCGGGGGCTCTAACTGCAGATGCTCTTGTTGTGGTTAATACCACCTTTGGGTGCCAACCACCAAAGTACCTTGCTATGTCTCTTTACACCAGTATTCCCAGGCGGTCACACGTCCATGCCCTAACACAGTCCAACCATGTTTAGATCCTGAGATCAGAAAGAACAGCGTTGCCCAGGAGAGTCTGGTTGTAAGCAGCAGTGTCAAAGTGCGCAGTGTTTACAGTGGAGGTTAATCTGAATTACATCAGCGATGATGATGATGATGATTTATGTGTTTGGATGAATTAAGGCAAGGTGAATGTATTTGCTGCTCCTTCTGGCAGCGACAGATGCTGGGATGTCAAGGGAGAAGCCTGGTGCGTAAGAGCCACCGCACCAACAGGTTAATTAATACCTGAGAATAAAACACAGACAGAGGGAGAGTTAACATGCAGACAATCACAAAAGCATATGCGAAGGAATAGGACACTGGGCTAATTGAGAGTGATACCATGCAGTGGAGATTAAAATATAGAATGCAGATACAATAAGTATCCTTGAGAAAAGGACAATATTGAGTTTGCACTTTGTTTCATCTCTATCTATCTATCTATCTATCTATCTATCTATCTATCTATCTATCTATCTATCTATCCGACAAAGTCCCACTACTTGTACCATTAAGACCAGTTAACAGCATATGACTGGAGGAGTGACCCAATCAATGTGACCTATTGGTCTCAGTAATGGGAACTATCCTGATGCAGAAAAGAAGCTGAGCCTGCTCTTGGCACACAATACTGATTTACAGTCACACTGGCCACACACTCAGACACTGGGAGAGACGTAAACACATTAATATTGATGTAAAAAGTGTATGTTTTCAGTATAGAGTTCCTTTATGGAGCATCAGAGGACACACTGTAGCTTATGAGCAGCTATTGTTTCATTGTAAGGAGTCAGTTGGGACATTTGGTTTTCAAATTCAACCAGGCTGCATTGTTATAGAACTGGCTGCAAAGTTTTATCTGCTTTTAAATTCAGGCTCCTAGCATGAAGCTGATGAAATGCATTAGCAGATAATGTTTTTCCTCGTGCTCTGTCAAAAGTTAAAGTGGTTTCATCTTTTCTGACGGATTGCATCGTTATTTGTGGGGGGTTTTTCTCCACAAATTAACAGGAATCAAACACAGAGGAGACAGCTGGAGTAATAACACTCTCATTCACCATAATGGAGGCGGAACAAAAACATCAACAGTTTTATAATAGTATGTATGAGAGGCAGCCATATCTGCATTTTGATGAAATGAAAGTTTGGTGCACAGGGAGTGTGTTTTAGTGTGTAATCTGTGTAAATCCAACCAAATACAATATGGATGAATTATAAGAATAATATTAAGAATAAAGTGGCTTAATGTATTTGCAGATTACAGACATGTCATGTATTGTTGCTTATGTTGACAAATCCCTTTCTGACTACTGCTGCTTTGCGTAGTTCAACGTTCAGTGCACCTCGGGTGCATCGAGTGTGTCTCTAAATTTTGATGCGTTTTGCTCTAACAGGATGCTCGTAATACAAAGTTTAAAAAGGAGGATCAGAGTAAATGTTTCCTAAATGGATGGGTTTTTAAAAAGCCCAAAAGCCTAACCTTTTATGTCTTTGGTAGGAAGGGAAGAAGAGGGAGGAGGCAGTGGTTGAAATACATTTCCATGAGGCGACTGTTTACTGTGTCATGCTAGAAGATGGCAAGTTTTCATTTCTGGGCTTACAAGCGGGTGGCAGGGGGTGAGCCCGTCTGAGCTCGGGTGTATCAAGTGTGAGGAATGTGGCATCCGTTTGGTTGTGGGTGGCTCGGTTGAAGTCTTTTAATCCTTTTGGAGTGGAGAGTCCTGCTGGAGCCTCGACCTCCCTCCATCTGCTCGCATTATCCCCGTAATCCCATCTCATACTCTCTGTCTGTCTCTCTGTCTCGCTTTCTCTCCTTCTTGTTCTTATTTTCACTCTCACTCTAGGGATTTAGTTGGAGTGGAGGCTCAGTTTAACACAGCACGAGAGGCAGCTTTCGACATGATTCTTCGAGGGACTGGCGTGTGTGTGTGTATGTGTGTGAGAGAGAGAGAGAGGCTGGACTCGTTATCTATCATCCTCTACGATCATGTCTTGTCTGCATTTGTGGCCCAATCCACAAGTGGTGCTGAACATTGCTGAAGCATAGAGCATGCATCTAGCTGCATTACACACAGTGTGGTCTAGTGTTCACACTGTCTCCACAAGGTAAAGGTTAGGGTTTGGTCTGGGCATGCACAAGCTGAGGGCAAACATTTTTTTTATTCCCCTAACCTGAATTTGTGCACATCTAGCCTCTGCAATCCAGACCTTTCATTTTCACATCATTTAATAATGTGCCAGCACCTGAAAGAGCACTAAGTGAGTGTGCCATTAATTTTTCCCCAAGGTCTCCTCCTCCTCCTTTAAAACAGCCAATATCACACGTTCCTTGACTGCAGTCACTCCCGTTGGCAAAATGATTAATGGAATGATTCATTTAGTTAATTAGATAAATGATTCATTTGTTAGTCTAATACAAGCCACTTGTACATCTTCTGAGTTTTGCCATTTAGAAAATAATGATAGGACTTTTTTTTTTCTCTTAAATCCATTAGCATCTTTTATACTAAAACTTCTGTGGTAAATACGCTGTTCCAATCACACTGTGGTGGTAAATGTAATCTATATTTAATATCTACATTCTCTGCTACATGTTGGATTGTAGCATCAGACTGTAGCATATTATCAAATACTATAAAGTTAAAATCAAATGTCTGATTTAGAGCTTAGTTTGGTTTTCAAATTTCTTAAATTTGAGATTTAATTCAATTGGAATATGCAATATATGGGGGAAAAAAACATGGAGTAGTTGAACAAGTATTTGTTGTACTGGTATTGAGATTCAGGTGTGACATCAACACTAAGATTTAATTGGATGTGTGTTTAGACATTTGTTTCTTCACTGTTAATTTACAGTTGTGTGATGTGTGGAACATGTCGCTGTGAGTCACACTGACTGATGAACATCCCTGCTCAGAGTCTTATTGGGATCTACACTAGTGAACCATGTTTCAGTGTTAATGCAAAGAATGTTATGTGTTTCTTTTAAATGTCTAACACGCATGTCTAGGATTCCACTTGACTTTCTGTGGAGATTCTCAGGTATGTATAATTAGTTTAACAGTGTAAGTCAGAAATTCTTCTAATTTCTGCTTCTACTTACATACACATAGGACACTTCATGGCTTCAGTCACTTGCATTTCCAACATTATTCTAGAGAAAAGTTTCATTCAATTGAATGAATCATGTCTAATCATTTCCTGTTGCTCTCATGCCAAGTTTCCTGATATGTATTCTGTAATTTTTCAGTTCTTCATTGATCTAACTATAGGGACACTAATGCTCAGTTACAGTCATCTCGGTAATTGTGTAATCTGTCCTAGTTTTAAAAGTGATCTGGGATTTTTCCACCTGAGCTTGAGCAGTGTTTCATTTCTGCTAGTTAGATGCATGATTTCTTTTTTTTTTTTTTTAGTTTATATCCAAAAAAAAAACTACTACACTGTACTTATTGTGAGTTTCAGGTTGCCAAATTACCATTCCATACCCTGACAGATGGCAACGAGAGAAGCCTGTTATCTGCATATGTTACATGTCTTTTGTTTACCAAGATGACAGAGTCAGCATCCATTTGTTTCTTCAGAGAGCATAAGTAGCACTTATTTGGTGTTCTGCACAGACATGCATACACAATGAGTACACACATGGTGAACTACACTAACCTGATGTAAAGCACTGTTTTTTTTTCTCATTGCATTTCTTTTCTTGGCTTACAAGTACATAAATATATAACCCACACACAAACCCAGATACACACGCTCATCATGCAGAGAGACTGTCATTTCATTAAGGAGTTTCACCTCAGCTAAACTGCATTTCACAGCAGACATTCAACGAGTAGCTATCTGTTTGCACTCCCTTCCCCTTAACTCTTTGTTGCCACAGAACTTGCTGTTTTCATTGTTTTGTCTTTTATATTAATGCCTCATTTAGAAACGTCAGGATTTAAAAGCGACTGCTAACTGCAATTATTCAGCTTCAAGAGGCATTTCCAATTGCTCTTTTCATTTGCTTAAACAGAAAGTTATATTTTCTGTGCCTCTAATGGTTGGTGCAGAGCCCGCACAGAAACACACAGTCAATTTTTCTTAGCTCACATTCAGATTGGTGACTCTAAGTCTTTCAGCAGTGGTCTGCCAACTGCAGTTTGTCGAAATCCCAATTCCCAGCTTTAGATACTGTCAAATGTGCTGTGGAATAGATGGCTTTCACTGCAGGTCTCGGGTTGAATGGCTGATACAACGTTACTGTATGTTCTGTACTGTATGTTCTGTTTCTATGTGATTAAAAATAAATGATATTCAAGGTGTATTTATATTTTTAATTATTTATACTAATAACTATTTATCTCAGCATCAGATTTAGTCTGTTCTCCTTGTGCTGAAGGTTCTACATTAATTTTTAATCATAAACCAAGTGCCTACAAACTGACTCTAGTAAGGTGTGGCGCCACAGGTAGCCAACCAGGTATCGGGGTGGGCCTGTACCACCCCTTGTCACCCCCTCTGGCCACATCCCTGGTAGGATTTTAAACATGCTGGAAAAGTAGATTTTCTAAAGAAAAATCAGTGTAGAATGTCAGAATGTTAGACATCAAGGTCGTTTCATACATGTTCATATTTGTTTAATACAAAGACATATTAAAGCCTCTGAATTTTAAACAAATCTGCAGTATTTGAAACTAGTTTTATTTTAAGAGCACTGAAAGATGATAGGTCACTCTAGGCAAGGAAGTGTTATCTACTATACCAGTCAGATGTAGTCTAAATTTTAAATATATTTGGTAATTACATTGTAGTTTGCAGTATTATTTCTCTTACAGTAACTTTTATCAGTTACTGTCCTCTCTTTCCCCTCCGTCTGGCTTTACAGAACATACACATGATGGAAGTGATTTTTTAAAATAAACTTTTCACTCCTTCCACCATCTGTCATTGCCACAAACTCTGAAAGCGTTAGCATTATTTGTTCTGGAAGAGCAGTGCTGTCTTCCTGTTTTGTGACACAGACCAGTTTGGCAGATCTTCCTCCAAATCCAATGCGCTGCAGAGGCCAGGAGAGGCTGCCAACATTCTTTGAGCTTGGCCTGTTTGTTAAAGGCAGTTGTAGTAAAAATAATATGGTAATGATAATCTGTCATGTTCAGTAATGTGCACAGTAATGAGAACCATAAAAACAAGAAGGAACCCATGTATCACTACCCAGTGAAATATAATGCTAAGATTTTTAAGAGAGCCCATCTAATCGTAACATCTTTTCTGATATTAGCACAGCACAGCACAATCTCATTTAAAGACCTGCAGTTGCATCATCCTGAAAACGGTTGAAGACGAGCTTGTGCCCTGATTCAGCCCCGACCTGCAATCCATCAATCCTGAAGTGAAACTTTAAAAGCTTTTCATCGTTTAATGTCAGATATGATCCACTAGACACGTCAGTACGCATTTTCATTTCTCACCTTTCAGAAATCACCTCTTAAAATTGCTGCTTTTAATTTTAAAGGTGCTTCTTCTGCACAGCGAGTTACAACAGAAAGCTTTTACACTGTGAAAAACTGGAATAGCCACATAATGACAGAGGAGTCTGTACCAGAATAATACATTTGCAAAGTGTTGCTGCATCACTTGGTCGGTCTCACTTTCACACCTCTACACTTTGCAGGTTTTAAATAACTGTTAGCATATTGCCTTTGTTTCATTTAATGTGCATAAACTATACATTACATCTGTAGTTTTAAGATTTACACACCTGTTGAAGTGCCAATAAAATTTCTAAACTCAAACATTTCAGCTCTGGATAATTGAAGATGCTAGGTGAAGCAGTTAGAGTTATTCTTATTTAATCTGACCTTAACTTCTGGGGAGGGGGATTGCTGAGGAAATAAACTTTGTGAAATCATTCCACCAGAAATGTTGTACAGTAGCATATATTTGAATTCCTCCATTTGGCCTTGAGTAAAACAGCTTTAAAGCTTGATCTGAGCTCTGAATCTTAACGTACTCTGTGAGGCTGTACTGAGGCACAGCTTTGACCTAAATGCTAACGTCAGCATGCAAATATTTCCTAATTATCACTAAGCACAAAACACAGCTGAAGCTCATGGTAACATCACTTGGTTTAGGCATTAGGTTGTTAAATTGTATCCGATACAAAGTGTAAAGGGTTGAAAAAAATTCATGTACATGAAATAGCATGTAGTAAAACCATAATTATAAATTTTATTGTGCCGCAGTTCATAAGGTAAGACAACAGTTAAAATAAGACACCCCCAATAATTTTTTTAGTATTTCCTTTGGTTCTTGGGTGTTATAAACACTTGCTTTGTACTCTGCTGTGAACACAGTGTCAGGACAATTACTTAAACTGGTCGGCAGATGGCAGATCGCTTGTCGCTATGGAGGAGCCTTAAAACCACATAGAGGCTAGTGCTGCAGATTAAATCCAAGATAAAAACAAGCTGAAGCTTTGTGCCTCTTTGTCACAAACTGCAGGTGGGTTAATATACCTCCACATGAGATGCAAATACTACAGTGCAAGAGAGTTGTGAAACTTTGCTCATAACATTTGAAGCCCGTAGTTCTGTAGTTTTGGTGTACATTGGTGAAAAAGAGATGCGTGACTATACACCACGATGCTATGCTAATCAACATGTTGCCGCATGAGAGACAAGCATTGTTGTCGGAGTAAACACTAATGCACTAATGCGCTCATTGTTCTGGTTTACAATACTGCATGTTTGGTTATTGAATATATGTAATGTGATAATCTGCGAGCTTTCCATCACAGACATATTTTAACTCTTTGTAAAATGCTAAGGTATGATTTTAGCAGGTTGTTAACCGTGTTTAGCTGCTGCATTCGCTTCATTTTATAGAAAGAAAAATGTGTGTATGATAATAATGAAAATGTCAGAGTTGAGCCAAATGTGAAGAATGTATTTTAACATCCTTTGCTCAAATGGTTTATGTATTTACACATATTGAAGTCACAGTTCTCTAAATATGCTACGACCTTGGCAATACTGGAAAATATGGTACCTTGACGTTCAGCTGATGGAAATGAGAAGTTCTCTTGGTTAGTGATACATACCTGATGTACATGGGCCTTACATTTAACTACTGACTAACTACAAAAATTATGTGTTTTGTGGAAATGCAGATTAAATCCTGCAGCCAAGCTAAAAACAAGCTGAAGCTTGTGTCTCTTTGTTCCAAACTACAGGATTTAAGAACACACCTCTCCCTGACACCCACCAGGCCAAGGAGGGCAACAAAAACACAGATTTAAGTCTTTTCCAAGTTTAAATTATGAGTTGAATGAATTTAATGCTGAGAGTTTGTTTAATTCAATAACTCAAGCTTTAATGAAACAAGATGTGTTTATTATCAAACTTCTTCGCATGCAGTTTGAGAGCTCTCTGTTATGAAAACACAAACTACATTCACACTTTCAAACTACAAAAATAAAGGAAAATATGCTAAATCAATACTGGAAACCTATATACAGAGCAGGTGAATGGGTTAGTTATATGGCTCAATGATAGGGAAGTACAGCCCTGGAGGATGCTATACAAAGGTTCACAGCACAACCAGACTGGGGAGATTTACATTTAGTCATTTGGCAGATGGTTTTATCTAATGTGACCTACAAGTGAGGGACAGCAGGGGGTTTCGATATCTTGCCCACACCTTTGCATGTACCTAGAAGGAACCAGGAATAGAATCCCAAACCTGGGGTTTGAAGATGACTACTCTACCAACTGAGCTACATGCCACCACACAGATGCTCAACACAGGCAGAGACCAAAGACATTGTCGACATGGTCGATTTAAAAGGCAGAGGTCTGGTTTCAAAAAATGTATATATAATAAGTCGGCCTGTTAACCTACAGTAAATTAGATGTAACACTCTCAATCTCTCAATGAGATCTCTGGGCCTGAGATGAGCTCAGGCCCAGAGAGCTTGGTGGCGTTTCTGCACAGAATTGATGCTATGGTATGTAGCTTTTCAGGTTGCATTCTTGGATGCAGTGGCAGACTGTCCAGTTTTTGCAGTATTCCCTAGAGCCCATGTGGGTATATTCATCATGGTGACATGATGGAACAACATGTGAATTGTTGGTAGGTGGATTTTTTGTACTTTCTGTTTCCCCTTGTATCTAGTCTATTTGCTGATCTAAGGTAAGTGGCTGCTGGCTAAAGCTTGATATTTAGAAGGTATATATGAAAGTGGTATTGATGTTCACATCTAACTCTCTGCATGAAAAAAGACTTTGAGCATATTTCCCAAAGTGTCAAACAATTGTTTTAATATGGGAATACGCTGTGGATTGCTGGTGGTGCTGTTTTAACAGACAGCTCTATCAAAGTTTTTCTATGCCACTCTCAAAAAGAGAAACCTTTCATATTTATTATGCTTAGTTTAAATATATCCCTGCAATCCATATGCAATTTTACAACACTGCTTTGCTCTCCTAGGGAGCAACTGCAGTGCAGCAAAACCCATGAGCCAGACCACCAAAAGCTGCGACTGATCAGTGATGGGAAAGGTGTGACATCAAATAACACCAGATCTCTGTGCTTAACAGACCTGAAAGCACATGACTGCAGGCTCCCAGCATTAGAGGACATCCAACAGCAGTTCAGCAGGTCAAAACACCAAGAGCTGAGCAGGTTCACGCTTAGTGCTTAAAGAAATAACAGTGCACTGCAAAATCTGTTTAGTGACTGGTACATTTGCAAATATTCGATTTTTAGGACGTGCTTACCTTTTTAAGGGAATTTAGACAGTCCTACAATTTAACTTTGCTTCTTTTATGCCAAGTTCGTGACTTTGAGCTACAGCTAATCATTAATATATTTTACCACCGCTAGGATCCGCCGTGTTGCCATTTCGTAAAACACATATTTCAATATTAGTGCATAGTTCAAACTGCTGTGTGTGATTCACGGTAACCTTCATCATACAGTATTACTTTAATATTATTATTATAAATGTAAAGCAGTAACTCAGGTGGCAAGAGCATTGTTTCTGCAGTTATTCTAACCAAATTCATATTATTATGTGGCTCCCTAAGTTTAAAGAATATGAATGTAAAATTGCAACCATCAATTAAATAATATGCTCATCTAGTGGCTCAGTAGGTGAAGCTGATTGTGTCTTTGATTATGGTGTTTGAAGTTATTACATGTTCTACCTCCTCAGCTTAAGACAAAGAGCAGACAATAGCATGTATGTTTAGTCAAATATGGCTTATTGCTAAGAAAAGCTATTGTAGAAAGGGCATCAATCTAGGCAGGCTTTATTCCTTTGTTTACAGACTGGATGTCTATATAATACTCCAGTGATGTGAGAAACTGGAAGATTAATTTCACTATATCACAGCCTGCTGTGGTTTATGGATAAAATAATTCTTGCAGCCAACATAAAGCAGGGAATGAAAATCTGAGGTGAGAGAGGACAGTGCTGCACAGAAAAGGGAACTTTTGTAAGTGTTGAGTACATTTCTTTTACAAAAGTAAATATCCAGAGAGGTCATACTTCTAGGCATGCAGACTGGTATTTTAGACTTGTTCTAGGCATGCAGAACCAGAGGTCGGCACTCCCAAGAAGGTTCTTTGCTTGCACCACTTTACATTAAAAAAATCTCTTTTTCTCGCTGTTTAGAAATGTTGAGTGACAAACACTGAGTGAGATCATTTCTGTTACTGGTATTTGTTGAGAAGGAGCAACCTCAGTTGGCTCACATGTCACCAAGAAGAAATTTCTCGGAGTCTCACTTGTCTAACAACCTCACCTAATGTGAAAATGGGTAAACATTAAAATAACTTTAAACTCAGCATGAAAATATTGTTACCTGAATGGACTTTGATGGACCTACCACAGACCATGATCAACACTTATTAGAAATATTGTGGTATTATATCCAACAGCCTGTAGCACTGTCTCAGAAGCATTTATGCAAAGCAAACCAAATCATTAAAAGAAAGTGGATGTTAATATGTCGATAATCTGTCTTCCATGCCTCCTACTCCTCAGTGAAGGTCATTTGTGATGCTTAAGCCACGTTGCCTCTGCACCCTAATTGAAGTGTGCATTGCCGTAACATGGTGAGAGTAGCTTTTATTTGTGTGTGGGTAGAGGCCACAGGGTAGCTTCTCAGTGTCTAGCCTTTCTGCCGGCCTTTGCTGCAGCGGGATCAATTAATGTCTGTGTGTGTGTCTGTGTGTTATTGTATATGTGTGTATGGGAGGCTCGGCACACGCGTATTTGGATCAAGCAAGAATAGGCTAGAGAGAGAAAGAGAGGTTGTGTGTGTGTGTGGTGTCAGACCTCCAGTGTCTAACTGCTGCCCCGCAGCACCTCCTCTAATATGCTGAGCACACAGAGCTCCTTTCTGCTCTTCCTCCTCCTCCTTACTTCTTTTTTTCCTGTTTACCTCAAACACATTTTTTCTCTCGAAGTGAAACATGATTTTTTGTCTCGTATCAGTGTGTGTGTTTGCCCATGTCACGGCCACATACACACTTCCTAATGTGTAACTCTAACACGATCAAACAGCACACTGATTTGTCTGACTTGCTTTTCAAGCCTCTCATGCACCAAATCTCATTTCCTCTTTTTTCCTCCTCCTTATCCTGCCCACACTTTCCTTTTCTTCTCCTCGTTGTTTCATGCACCCGCTTCCATTCCTCACTCCTATCTGTCTCTCCCAACGTCCACACTACTGTTTCTTATCACGCTTCCATTTTTCTCTTCATGATCTTTCTACCCTCCTCGTTCTTCCCACTCCATTAAGTTTTTCCACAGCCGCTGATCTATGCTCACTTTATTCAACTTTTCTTCACTTATTCTTTTGGTGTCACTTTTTTGTCAAGAAGGACTCATTTCTTCCCCCCTCTCTCTCCCTCGAGCTCATGCTATCAATGTGAGTGATTGTGCAATCCTGCGGCGTGTTAAAGACATGAGGAGACTGTCAAACAGATCAATAGACAGCATCTGAATATATCTTTGAACCTCCCTTTTACACACCATTGCTCCACTCACACACTCACTTTCACATTGAAAATCATCCCAGCGATCGCACATGTAGGCGCACTAATGCATTCAAAGATTAGATGTGTAGACACAGCCACAAACATTGGTAAATATAGACAACTGCATACACAAAGATTCAAACAAAAATGAAATGTGTGACACTGCATTTTGTAAAAAATATTTAGAGACGTACCACATGAATGTAAAGATGCACAAAGACAGGCACATTCCACAACATGTTTGTGGGTCACCCAGACTGGGGACAGTGATTGCTGTGCTTTACTGTGATTGATTTCCTGTCTGAACCAGAGGAAGTCACTTCATCTGATTAAAGACAGACAAGTTGAGAATTAAAGATTGGAAGCCGCTCTTTCTGTATCTCTTGCGCTCTCTCTCTCTCTCTCTCTCTCACACACACACACACACACACACACACACACACAATGACGTCCTACAAGTGCCTGATCTCTTATCTATCCACTTCACTAGTGGCCAGGGCAGAAAGTGGAACTGACATCATGTACCATGTTGTTTGTCAGATCATCCCTCAGCTTGAAACAGCTCCAGGAGGCTGGAGTGCTGCAGCAGTTCAGTTAAAGCAGACCTCTGTAATGGCTGCATCCGCAAGAGCATTCTTGATTTGCATTTTATACTACAAACACTTTTATTTTATCTGCAGTTCCCATGCTGTGTGGTTTTCTGACTTCTTCTACTGCCACAATAGTAAGAATACATGTAAGCAAAAGTAAAAACTGAAAGGTCAGAGCTATTGAACTCACAGTATTAGAGAGTTGACAGTGAGAATGTATGCAGGGTACATGGTTTGAGGAAAGGGACTGTGTCACATAATGATGCTTCCCACTACCAGTTAGCATTGGTAGGTGCACAGGGTTGTCAGCAGAGTGTGTGATACATTGTGTGTTGTAACTTTACTGGCTTAGGTAGGAAAACGTCAGGGTTAGGTTGCTTTTGTGCATCAAATAGTGACACCAAACGATGCCTTTAGAGTCAGCACTGAGACGGCAACTGTGAAGCGTCATTATGTGATGCTGCGGGACAAGACCAGATCAGAATATAATAAATATTCATGGAGGTGATAAATAACTGAATTCACATATTATAATGAATTTATATAACTATAATGAAGTGTCCACACCCTCACATTACTCTGTATTGTACCAGCAATGAAATTGATTACAGTAGTTCAATATGAAGGGAGAACAGGAGCAAAACCAATACAAGAAATGTCTGGAAAGAAAATTTGGAGACAACCATCCATCACTTTTCAGGCTCTACACTGCCCTGCCCTGTATGTTTACCATGGCACATTGTCCAGCAAAATGTACTGTAATGCATGCAGGTTTAGTGCTATTCCAAAATAATGAGCAACAATGTGTTTTTTTCCTCACTAAAAAAACCAAACACTGGTGTGAACTTTAGTGAATTGTTGCTTTTGCTGTCCTTGTTCTGTGGATACATTCTTGCAAATTCTTTAAAGGTCTTGTGCTTGCTGAACATGAAGGCTCAAATCCATTTGACACCAATGACAATTCTTCAAATGCTACCTTTCCCCCTATTGTAACTGTGAACTAGAAGGGATTGTACAGGTATCACTTCTCAAACTCACTCCAAATTCCAGCTAATCTGTGCCTGTTCCATTGCCAGTCCTGTGCGGCTCTTCGTTTAAAATCACTAGACTGTTTCAAACACTGGGAAAGAACCCAAAGGACAATCATCTCTGGGGTATTTTCTCCACTACAAAACTGTCACAGTGCCATGATGAAAAGTAAGCAGAAAGAATTGAAAGGAGAAGTAAATGAGACAACCACCCATCCATCTAAATGCCCAGACCCAGTGTCCTAGGAATTACAGCCCATTTACAATGTTACGTACGTCTTATGTATCCAAAGACAGCATTCAGTGCTGGTGCAGAGAGTGTTGTCTCCTTTATCTAGAAAGGCATAAGGTAGAGTTGGATGTTGGAGTAGTGCTTGTGTGCCATATCTAATTTTCATGCAGGAGGCTGGAGTTTGTATTCTGTCACAGATCATTAATGAGCTTCACCTTTTCATGAACAATAACCATGACCTTTCCCTAACCTTAAGTGTGCTGTATCCATGCACACATATTTAAAAAAATGCTGGCATTGAATATAAACTGAGGATCTTTTTAGGAATGTTCAATAATATTGTACTTGTCTGTTTCATTTGAAATATTCTCAACAAACTGGACAATATTTTTGGTTTCTATAAGGTGTTCTTTTGCACAACAGTTTGTAAGATATGTTTTTTTGGAATTTGTTTTCTGTACACTACCACATTGGATTTGAAATGAAAGACTCAAAAGATGTACGTGAATTCAATACTTCAGCTTTAACTCAAGGGGTTTCACAGATGTGTGGTATTTAGGAATTAGTCAACTTCATACACACAATCCCCCATTTTGGGGGCTCATACATAGTGGAGAAACAACTGACAAGCAGGTGCATGGCCAGGAGTGGCCTGCTCCCTCATTACTCCATGACTAATCAAGCAGATAGAAGCCCTGGGGCCACATTTACTCCTTAATAATTCCTGAAAATCACATTGAAAGCCAACTGCAGACTAAAAATACTCTTCAGCGAGAAGGAGGCCAACTTGTAGGAAAGCATGTGACATCACTTTAACAATACTCAGAGCCAAAATGTACAAATTACACTGAAGTGTGTGTGTGTGAGAGAATTTGAACTTAGCCTTCTGCAGAAGAACTGATGGTATACAGTTAAATAGGTTAATCTTCTTTTACCTGTGGTATCTGTCACAGACATTCAGTGATATCCTAGCTTGAAGTGCTGCAGCAATGACTTCATGGTCTCATGAAATTGTCTCCTCTGGCAGACATTGACAGACAAAAACCACACGTTGCAGATATGGTTTGTGAGTTTTCTAAAGGTTCACTTCAGCGTAAGCTAGTGGCTGCAGTAAAGTAATCAAAGACCTTCCAACCATGATGCATGTGCTCTCACACAGAATGAAGTATCAGAATTCCTGCAGTGTTCCCACACTCAGAGTCAGTCTGTTTGCAAAGCTACTTCATTCTCTATATGCTGGTTTAACATGAACTGAACATCTGTTTAACTCCACATAGGAAATGCACATTTTATTTTTAGTCATGGGAAGAAACGTGGTAGAAAAAGGCAGGCTCATACTGCACTCTCTTCTCCAACACTGTATTACAAACACTACCCAATGGCAACAATTACTTGTGTCACACCAGGGTTAGGACAACAAGTAATGTCTCAGGAATACAAGGACAATGCACTAAGTGTTCCTGAGCACCGAACCACAATAAGTCCTTTTGAAAATTGAGACCTTTAGAGATTAAGAATACTCCGCTCAATATATTTTGACTGTCATCATAGTCGGCTGTGAAAGACGATTTAGAAAATAAAAATAAGATGACTGACCATCTTATTTGAGGATCGTTTCCAAAATCACTCCTGGTTTAGTCGATATTTCTTTTTTTTTTATATTCCTGCTTTTAGAAAATGAGCGATGCTGTTGTATGTACAGTCACAAAGTCTACACAACGAAGACATTGGCTGATTATTTGTCCAAGGAGGTCGTTGGCATTTTGTCTCCCTACAGTGAACATGTCTGTTTTTTTCTGTTTTGTTTTTAATACAATGTCATGTGTGGAAGTCAGAAACTAAACCCTGAATCTCATAAGTTCTGGTAATGTAGCCCAACCAGTATGTTATGATGATTAACCCGACCCTAGTCTGACTCCCTAGCATTATGCAGTTACCTCTGCACACCTCCAAGCTGCACATTGTTGTGTTCCTATTTGTCCTCCAACTTCTCATCATACATGTTGCTGCAGAAAACTGAATCCATGAACATAATCATTTATACTTTGAGTCTAAATCATGTCTTAAATGTGCAAAATGAGCAAAAGCACATCATTGTTGTACACATCACACCTATATATGTGTTAATGTTAAAATTCACATTAAATACCTGGGTGTCGGTTTAATGAACATTAAATCACCTTTATCTCAGCTTCAAGTTCTGAATAAACAGGCAAAGGCATCTTAAAGAAGGGCCAGCTAACACCAATATACTGTATAGTGGGGTTTCTTTATAGTAAAAAGGTGTTTGTGTCTAGTATAATAGTGTCATTTTATTTCCTTTTTTTATTTTTTAAACAACTCCTAGGGAGGACAGCCCCAACCAGTTCTGTCTCCATTTGATCCTAAAAAAAAGCCACATTTGATTGGAGTACTCATTTAACATATTATAGCCTTTAACATGAAAGAAAAAAAAAACAGAGATCCTTATACATCTGCATTTCCATCCCCTACGCGTGTGTAAACATATAAACTCAGGCATTCAACATCAGACAATGAACTAAGTACAAAGATTTAAGCAGCACTTGTCATCCTACAATAAAATGCATAGTCAGTGTAATCTAAGTGCAGACACACACACACTCCCTGAAGGAGTGTTATAGAAGAAGCAGTCCTCCTTTGGCACATAAACAATTAATTTTGTGTGTATTTTCAGCACCCTGCGGTGTGCTTGTGTACGTGCGTGCGCGCGCGCGTGTAGACTACGATAACAAGAGCCCATGCCGTGAGCAGTAATCTGCTAACATAGTGGATTGAGTTGACTCTGCAGGATTAGCAGTGGTGTGTGAAACAGCACACTCTTAATTACTGCTATAAAGTAATGCAGAGGAAGACACAGAGCGAAAAGAGAGGGGGCATGTTTTTAATTACTGTAATACATTCATGTAGACGCAAAGGAAAGTTGAAAAGATGAGAGGGTGTGTTTAACTGCCTGTGTTTGGATATTATCTCACTTACAGACATAATATCCCACATGAGGCCACATGTATCCGTACACACGCACGCTGCTGAACTATAACCACCCCTACACACAGGTGTGTGACGCACACAAACGCATGTTACCAAGCTATCAGCCACACAGTTGCTCTACACAGAAGCCACAAGGGAAGAGACTGTTTTGTCATTGTCATCACAGTCTTATCAGTGTGTCAAAGTATGTGTGTGTCAGAGGCACAAAGACAGGGACAGCCAGTTGGGGAAGATCAATATAACTGACTGAGTGATCACAGCAGTCCTTAGTGTCCATCAGTGAGTCCTTGTGTGTGTGCGCGCATGTGTTTTCATCATCTCTCAGTGTTTCGCTTCCTTGTCCCATGTCTGGTTAGATGCAGTTACGAGAGCGGAAAACAAAATATGACAGGAACATTTTACACTTTCTTGTTCCTTGCTCTCGTCTTCATCTCCGTTACTCTGACTGTTTGTCTACTTATCATTTCTATTTTTCTGTTCTCAAAACTTTTCAAGCTGGAGTCCAACAAATATTCCAGAGCATACCAGGTAGCTCTTACTTTTTTGTATCAAGTTATTTCATAAACCCATCTTTCACTAAACTAAATAACTCGACTGACATGACATGTAGTACTGATGATATATTTTTAACAGCTGATTGTAATAATTTAGGCTGCACCACCAAATGCACTGATTTTGGTGTTTAGGACATGTGTCTTGGGCCATTCCTGAATACTTCAGATTTTATCTTTATACACACCACATTCTTATCACTGAACCAAGAGCCACATCTGGTATTTGGTTTTGCAGGTATTTGGTTATAAACCAACTTCAAAATCTGTTATTGATGTGTGAAATGTGTTATTGTTTAGGCATCAGATTTCATCTGTCTATCTACTACAAGGAGACTAGATAAGTGAAATCAACCAGTGGTGCTTGATAAAAGTATTGTCAGTTTGTGAGAGGCTACAACAGCACTGAATTGTCAGTTGCCTTGCTTTGTGTTCCTTGATCAGCGCGGATAATTCGCCCATTTTACTGGAGAGACATTGTCTCACCAGGCTTTCCCAGCACTTCTCTCTAGCTCTGCACATCTGCCTCCTCAGCTTCTGGTGGATTTCAGATCTCTCTCCTGGTAGCAATCCTGTCTTTTGCAGTCCTAATAGCAGACAAGATGCTGCCATGTGTTGTGCACAATGTTATATCCATGGTGGCTCTGGACCAAGTCACCAAAAGTCCTCCCAACAAAGGCAGTGGATCAGAAAAATGCCTATAAGTTTCACCTCTTCCCAGACGTCATTCTCTAACTGTGTCCAATCAATTGCCATAATTAGCTCAATTTTAGCTGTAAAAACATCATAGTTTAGGTGAGTTCAGAGTTCTGGATATTTCACTGGTAGATCATTCCCCAGCATCACTGCCATTGCTCATCTCTATATCTTGTAATTACATGGCTATGCAACTAAACTGCAAATGCAAATAAGTTAATGTAAATAGCGGCTTATTATGTTCTCTATGTTCTCTTATTATGTTCTCGGGCAACATATATTTTTTTTAAAATGCAGTAACTAATATTTTTATTATTTTCTAAGACATTATATTCAAATGGGACCAGAAGTGTTCTAGTTGTTCTAGTCCACTTTATGTGACAGCTAAAACTTAATGGACACAGCAGAGAACAGACTGGACATTACCAGGACTTTGTCCTGGGGTGCTAGCAGGATAAAGTCTGGGTAAATTTTGGACCATCTGACACTTATGGCCTTATGACATGAAACTTTAGATATCTGGTGTAGATTTGTTCTAGGTTTCAGTGCATGTCTGAAAATAACTTATTTTGTTGCTGTGCAAAGGAAGTGTCACTTTTCAGCTAACAGTAGTTAGGGGGTATACATGGTGAGTGATGTAGTTGCAGAAACTGGACAGAAAGGGCATGGACTAAAGTTATGGCTGACATCTTGAGTTTGAATGAGTGAGATTGAATGTAGAGTTTACAAATGAAACATTAATGGAAATTGAGTTGTAAAGATGTGGTTATGGTGAGCATACAAAGTACACAACTGTCACAACACAGATCCAGATTCATCTCAGCAGTGTCATCTATGGTTACATTTAGGCAGGTTAGATAAAGACTGGTTTTGTTAAATTCACTATATACTTTCTGACTGAAATGGCTTCTAGATTTTTCTCTTTTATGCCAGACTATCATCTTTCACAAAGTTTATTCAAGTGCTGTGCCTAAACCTAACCATAAACAGTTAAAAGTGCTGTAGATGCATTTTACTGCAAGATCAGATACTCTGCAGAAAAGAAAAACAAAGTTGGGAAACATTTTAAACAGGGTGGCACAAAGCAAGGTTTTAAATCCAAATGCAACTGGAGAGCTTCAGTATATCCAGTAAGTAAAAGTTTTTTTTTCAGAAAGTGAGGAGAAGAAGAAAAAGAAACAAACAAACAAAAAAGGACGCCACAAGAACTGGTCCAAAAGATAAAAGTACAAGGCCTTTAGAGAAATAACTGTCCATCAAAAAGCAATAACAAAAACAAAATTAAAATTAACAAAATTAACAAATAAGGTGCAACAAGAAACAGTCTTACAGTCAACCAGTAAACTGGAGGGCAAAGCAAGATCCAAATAAACACCAAGCAATGGTACACAGAGCATGAACACACAGGTTGTCTAAAACAGACAATCTGCCAATAGGTCACAGTGGGAGAGGGGTATTTACAGTGTGGCTGGATTATTGAGTGGCTGCAGCTGGACATGAGCATGACTTGGGTGTGTGTGTGTGTGACAGGTAACATAGCAGTGCAACAGGGGCATGGCCAAGTAATGTAGTGTGTGTGTGCAACCATAATCTGGTTGCAATTACAGTCCTCACAAAATACAGTTTAGTTCTGCAGAAGTATATCAGAAGCAATGGTATACTCATGATGCTTTACTTCACAGAGAACCATACATCAAGGGTTTTCCACCCATTTTGTCTCTTGGCATCAGTATGTAAGGGGCCTTGATAGAGAAGGTGCTTCAGTTTCTCCCAGCATGCTTGTTGAACACTGGCCTTGCAGAATCGTTTTGTCTTGATGCCGTAAATGTGCTAGATACAAGACAAAAAACAATTAAAACCCCAAACAGATTAAGAAATCAAAGTAGCTGCTTTTAATAATTTAAAGAGACGTCAACCTTGAAATGATTTTATTTTCCTTTGATCACGGAGCTGGAGACTTAAATGCTGAACTAAACGTTTCATTAGAAGCTCAGGAATGCTCACGGAATTTTAATTCTTTGAAAGTTTTGCATTTCCATTGAGTCAGTGTGTTTATTCGATATTAGCAACCTGTGGCTTCAGTCCGGAGATAATCATCTACGTCAGACAGGCCCTGAGCTCTTTGTCTTTCTGTTTTACATTCCGCTCTGTCATGGCTCTTCCTCATTTCCTTCCTTCTTCCTTGTGCCAATTTGCATTGTCAGACTGTATCCTCTAATCATCCATCTTAGTGTCCATCTTTCTGTCAGTGTGAAGAACTTGAATGATGCACACACAATCTCTCTCCCCTTTTCAGTTCTCCCCCTTGCCTCGCTTGTCACTCCTCACTCCAAACTAATCTAGTCCAAATCTAAATCAATTCCAGTATGACAGCGTGTCACATGAATATAGCTAAATCACTGAAATAAAGAGCAGCACTTAGAAATGAATGAATGGCTACTATGTAAGCTACTATATATGCATTTTTCTCATTTTTCTCTACATAGATTGCCTCTAGCTTTCTTTTCACTAGCCTTGGGATGTTTCCCATTCACTGTGCAGAGTGTAGTGCTCTGTGGTTAATTGGCAAGTTCAATCAGAGAGACAAATAAAGAGGGAAGACACTGACCTTTCAGAGGTAGTCACTGTTCTCCTGTCCTTTCACTTCTTTTCCCTTTTAACTGTTCCCTTTGTGCCCTACTTTTCCTCACTTTCCTTCCCTTCAGTTGTCATTCCCCCTTCTCCTAATTCAACAAATGAGTTTCCAGTCAGTTCAGTTTATTCTGATGACTTATTCTCCAGCTTGTTGGCAGAAAATTGCAGCATACATACATATGTGCTCTCTCTCTCTCTCTCTCTCTCTCTCTCTCTCTCTCTCTCTCACGCACACATACACTTCTTTTCACATGCCACCCACAGCTAATGTCCCCCCCTCCCAACATGAAGCTATTCAAGGAGGGAGAAAATCAATGGTCCAGAGCAGAACAATGGCTGCTTCCATGGTGCAGTGGAGTCGTTTATCTGTTTGAGGCCCGAGCGTGTCCCACTTGCTTTCCATCTGACCCACCAAGTGTGACTGATGTGCTCCCATGCCACGTTGTGGTCCACATTACAGTCTGACCTCTCTGTGTCAAGCGTACTCGCTAATGGCTGCGTGTGCTTTAATTCATCACGGCAGCGACCAGAGAGATGTGAATGATCTGTTGGTGCCGTAAACATATTTAGGTACACATGTCCACCACACAGCTACAAGCAAATAAAGTATGATTTTTTTTTCAATGGATGGTTAAATGTGGATCTTACATTTACGAGTAACCACACTCACTCATATTACAGCCACACTCTAAAAGGGTTCATACAGGAAATTGCCCTCTTTCACATTCAGACATTGTTTGTTTGAAGAAGAAAATCCATCCACAGCTGAACTTTGAGAGATGGGACAGAAGCAAAATTCAACATGGACGTCATCAGTTTGAGAAGAAATGTCAAAAGAGCTCTTTTCTTCAACCACAGTTTATATATAAAGACAAACAATGACAGCTTCTGCACAGTGCATTAGTCACATTGATACCAGGTTTCAGGTACTACGGTACATATTTTACGAGGAAGTGCAAATGGAGAGGATGTACTTTACGCATTCAGCCTGACATTGTGTTCATAGTGGCTGATTTCTGTCTGATCTTGTTTAATGTACATTTAGTTTTCACCCCATCTGATCTCCACAAACACAAATAAAAAACTAACCAGAGTAATGGGGCATTCACACATACAGAGGAAAATTGCTGTCTAAGCAATACGGGTCATTCATTATTAATGGAAACCCAGTAGCTCTGTACAACCTGCTGTGTGAGAGAGACAAAACCCCAGCTATGTGACAGGGAGAAGGTGAAAGGAAAACAAACTATATGCAAATATGTGATATGCCTTAGCCCTTTTTTATGTAGATATAATGATGGCTTAACACATTTTACATGATGTTATATATTACATGTATCAAATAGAACCCACTTTCAAAACATTCCAAGTGGATGAAGCGCAATGTGCTTTTGCTACTTGTCAACATTTAAGACATGATTTGGACTCATATTTGATGTTGTTGTCATGAAGTACAACATGAGCATAAAGGATCATGAGTATTATGTTGGTTATTCAGTTTCCTGCAGCAATGTGTGAGTGATGAGATTCTGGAGGAGAACTGAGACCCCAACATGCAGCTCTAGAGAAGGAAGAAGTTACTGGAGTTAAACTGGAGTGTGGTTAAACATAAGAAAATGCAAATGCTGATCACCTTCTTTACCTTCCTCCAACCACTTGCACTTTGTAGAGATCCTTGTACTACATGACAACTGCTACTGAGTTTGTGTGTTGTACATGCTGTTTCTGAGAAATAGTGCTTTACTCAAGATGAAGACGATGTGATTTTTTTTTTTTTTTCAAATTTAAACTGCAGAACTGAACTGAAATCTAACTCAAAAGTTGAGTTCAGTTATCACAATAAATACAGCTTTGACTAGGTAAACCTCTACTCGGCACACCTGAATTTGTGCGTCTTATCTAATTGGTCTGCACATACAGTATCACCTCAAGCTCAGGCACATTGGACAGGAAGTGTCTGTGAACTGCCATCTCCAGGTCTCCACAAAGAGTACATGTGTTCTATGGGGTTTAGGTCTGGGCTTTGACTGTCCTTGACTGGACCATCCAGAGACTATGCATTGTCTTAGCTCTTCGCTTGAGGTCTTTTGCTTGCATTTTTTTGGGGGTGAAAGGCAATAAAAAACAAAGCTTCAGTCTCAGGTCGCGAGCACTCTGGAACACATTTACTTCAAGGAATTGTATCTGGCTACATTCATCTTTCCCCCCCTTCCGTTTGACAAACTCAAGGTTTGACTGAGTTCTGATGCTACTATTGATGGAATTATTGTGGCTACTGTGCTCAAAGATTTATAAATGGTCTTACCTGTTCTATGTCTCACAACAGTTTTACCATAGAGGTCTATAGCGTAGATTGTAAATTCTGGGGTTTTATATGCAGGTGTTTTTCTTTTCTAGCTACATTAAATGAGTTCAGTTTTATGCAAGTGGACTGCAATCAATCTACTGTAGGAAAATTAAATCAAACAGGATGCACACGAACACTATTTAGAGGGTCTGACTAATTCTAAAATAAATGAGAAATGTCTGTTTTTGATTTAATACATTTTTAGATTTTCTTAACTATGTATTCAGTTATATTATGGGTTACTGAGTGCACAGTAACCCATCTGCAAAAAAATGCAGATTTATTTTTTAACAATAAAAAGACCACTGGTCATGTTACATTTTGCTCAATAGAAATGAGTTTGTAAAAAAAAAACCCAAAAAAATTCCATGTAATATGACCGTTGTGTCACTTTTCATTTGAGTATTTTGTTGGTTATTGAATATCTGCAATTGTAATGTCTTTGTTATTAATGTTTGACAGTTTGGACATGGACATGACCAAATACTGAAATTCTTCCCTTGAAATGCATTGACAGCCCTTCACTGCAGCTGCCATTAGCTGCTGTTTGTTTGTGGGTATTTCTATCTTCAGTCTTGTCTTCAGTAAATAAAAAGCATGCTCTGCTGGGTTGGGATCAGCTGACTGACTTTTCTCAATACAGTATGTTATGGATCAAGCAGCATCCTGTAAGTTTTAAAGCATTTGGCATTCTGAACTTCAGAATTCATCCTGATACGTTTATGAGCAGTCATGTTATCACTAAAATCTAGTGACATAGTTCCACTGGCAGTTATGGCAGTTATGGCAGGACCACCTGTTACACTCCCATCCCCACCATCTCATCTCTTATTTCTTCAGCACCTGACTTTGTCTTGCACTTGCGCCCTCTGATAACATTACCCATTTTGCTTGTTTTCTCCCAGTAGTATCAAATGTCTCTTCTGGTACCAAATGTATGTGTCTATAATTATATACAGTACAACATTAATACTACAGCATCAGGCCCCCTTATCTAAGTTTCAAAGTGTCTCTCGCTGATAAATTCTCGCTGGTGCTAAAATGGTTAAACAATAAGCTAAGGCGTGCCTCCAACATATTGGTCCTAGAAACAATCTTTCCAGACTCTTACGTAGTGAGATTTTTTCCCTTCTTGGGGTGTATATAACTCACCACTTTTCTTCCGCTGGCTTCCCTTGTCAGAATCCTCTAAGGACAGCTGCTCAACCCACACGGAGGAATCTCTATATATGCTGTGCACACAGGAGCACCCTAGTCAAAACAGAAACAATAAATGAACATCCTGACTTGAACAAACTGTGTGAAAAACTTATGAAGAACAATGAAGGATAAATCTCTTTTTAATGGAAAATGTTATAAAATCAGTCATTTCAACAACAACACCATGTTTGAAAACTGTTCCTCTTCTTATAATCCTCTGCAATAAAAATCATCTGATTACAGCAGGTCTTAGTATTAGGCAAATACAGCCTCAGACAAACAATGAAAACAAAAAAACATGCAGGCAAAAAAAAAAAGTTCCTCCCATGATTCAGCAGCTTCTAGATTCACATTTAGCAGTAATAACTTGAAGTAATCGTTCCTGTATGATTATATATCAGTCTCTCAAGTCTTTGTTTTGTATGTTTTGGCCCATTCTTCTTTTTTTTACATCCCTTCAGTTCATTGGATGCTTTAAGCCTTTGCTTAGGCTCTCTTACCACAGCTTTTTAATTGGGTTGAGGTCTAGACTTTGACTAGTCCATTCCAAAACCTTTAATCTTTTACTTTTCAGCCATTCAGTTTTAGATTTAGTGTTGTGCTTCTGATCATTGAGCTGTCGCATGTCCCGATGTTGACCGAGCTTTAGCTGTCGGACAGATGTCCACACATTTGCCTTTAGAATACTCTGGTATAGAGTTCATAGTCAACTTGATAAGGCCAAACAGCTCCAACTCCACTTTGGTCTCATCTATCCATAGGACATTTTTCCAGAAGCCTTATGGTTTGTTCAGATGCAGTTTTGTAAACCTCACTTGTGTTTTCGTGTTCTTTATAGCTCTCTCCTGTCAACCCGTTCAAACAAAGCGTACTTGTTTAGTCTTCTTGTAATTGTGCTGTCATGCACTTTAACATTTAACAAGCTCAGTGAGGCCCGTAGGGTCTGAGATGTAGCTCTCAGGTGTTTTTATATTTCTCTGAGCATCTCTGACCTTGGGGTGAATGTGCTGAGACGTCCAGTCCTAGGAAGATTGGTAACTGTCTTGAATGCTTTGTGCACTTGTGAATAATCTTTCTCCATGTAGAACTCAGGACTAACAATTGCCTAAGACCACTGCATAGGTCTTTGCCTCTTGGCATTGTTTTAGCACACACTTGAATGCTTCAGACAAGCAAACTGCCAACACTTCCTTTATAGAGCTCAGTACAGCAGCTGATGATCAGTTAATAAAGGGCTGATGATTAGAAGCACCAGGCTGCAGCTTACCATCTTTAATTTTATGAAAGCACTAAGTGGGCACTTTTTTGAACTGCATGTTTTTTGAAAAGAGTTAAATTTAGATTTTTGTCTAAGGTTGTATGTTCCTAATACTAAGACCTGCTGAAATCAGATGATTTTATTACATTTTCATATAAAAAAAATTAAGAAAGGGCTCTAATTTCCACACGGTTGTACATGTTCATATCATAACACTGCTGCCATCATATTTGATGTGGTATGCTTTGGATCATTAACTGTTCCTTTTTCTTCTCCACACTGTTCTCGTCTCTCTTCCAATCCTGTTCAAGTTAACTCTTGGTTTAATCAATCCAGTGAAAATGGCTGTAATTACAGATTAGATAATACCATACTATTGTTAAGCCACTTGAATTAAAGCTGAAGGTCTCAACTTCCCTCACATCTTGAGTGTTTCATTTCAAATTCAATAGATGGGTGTACAGAGAACAAATACCAAAAAACAAATGAAAGTATATTGTTGGGAAGTACCTCACAAGTTTGAATATGTTTTTTAGTAACAACATCAATAGTGTCTTCCTAAGGATTTAGTAAACAAAACTAAAAAAGTGCAGCCTCTGATCTAGCTCCAAAACACAGGCAGCTCAGACATTTGATGGCCACATATTGGGGGATAAATCCATGTTTCTCCACATGTGCAAGTGTGTGAGATGAGTTCAAAGCCCATTGTCACAGTGGGATGAAGTGTCGATGTGGTCAGGGGACATCGAACAGTTTGCCCTGCAGATTGCCATGTTAAACATCACTTGTCTACCTGTCAAAATCCCTCCAGGCCTTTTATCTGTCTCATCCAATAATATCAGCCACTAGTAGAGCTCTGAACATCACAGCATCACGCTCTTTTTCTTTTTATCATATTTCTCAGGAGCTATGGGTGCTATTGCATGAGTTGTATTTTTGTTTTTTGTTTTTTTGTTTTTATGTTGTTTGAAATGCGTTCAGTTGGTCCCACAGCATTTTGCATCTATTATCTGATTGTACTGAGTCTCTTGCTGCTTTCTGATGCTTTGGCTTTTTCTCACTGATTGCTTTCCTTCTACCATGAGATTTCTTGTGTGAAGAGCAATCAGAGGAGACAAACTGAACTGTGGATCTAACTGAAGCTTGATTCTTCAAAGTGTGTCATTTTCTGTGGCCCTTTATCCCCCAATCGATATGGCTTTTTACACATCCTCCAACCTGTCACATCACTGCATTTACATATTTCCTCATGTGGAGAACAGCTCTCTGATGTGTGGGCGAGTGGTATAAGTGTATTATGTATGTGCATGTGTGAAATGCTGTTCCTTTAAAATGTTGCTACATCCCGGCACGTCTGGAAAAATATAGCATAATAAAATGTGATAAGAACAACGGAGTGAGATGAAATTATACAATTACTTGTTACAGATGCTGACTTGATCGTCTGTTACTGCAATATATTCTAACTAATGTGTGTTTGATGTGAGACCTAATTAAACGATCTATTTGCCGACTTGGAGTCTCAGATTGCCTGTTCATCTGTAAGTATACGTCTCAATCTTGTGACAGGGTCAGATGTCAAGGTCAGTGTGACCTCAGCTATGTTCCTTTTTTTGTGAACCCAATATCTAAAGAAAGCCTTTAGGGAATTTCCTCATATTTGGCATAAACATCCAGTTGGACTCAAGGATGAACTAATTCGAATTTGTTGGTAAAAGGTCCACAAACACTGTGACCTCATGTATGTCAATACTATCTTAGGAACTGGTTGCTGTGTTTTTTCTCAAACCATAGAGACATGCCAGAGCCATGTTAAGATATATAATTGGTTCTAGTTTTATGTGTTAATAAGAATTTATGCATATGAGAGTTTCATTATTCTGTTGTCAGAATGACTTGTTTACCAGGTGTAGTTATCAGCGCTGCCATGTCATTTTCCTACCTAACCAAACAGACAAGAGCCACAGAGGAAGATGGTATTCTTAGAGGCTCACAAACATGACTTTATAGACCCCACCTTTCTGCATGTTGTTGCAAAAACCCTTCAGACAGCAAGTGACATCTGAACACTTGTTACTCCTCACAATATATGTGACAACAAGAACAAATTGATTCTCAGGTGCTTTCTAGATGGAAAGCACACTAGTTTCTGCTGCATAGAGAGCACAGCTTGTTATTCAGCTTTTATTATGCTACAGTACAGAATGTAATCAGTGAGAATAGCTTTTTTCTTCACAACAGCTGAAGTCAGATTTTTTACACCAACAGCTGTCCATGTGTGAAGCAGTTGGCATCTTTTGATGGTTGTGCCAGAATCCTGATTTGCTCTCCTCTATTATACAGCATCATTACCATTAACCTTGTCTGTCTGTCATGGATTGCCAAAAGCAGTACCGCTCATAAGGTAGGTTATATGATAAGGTCGCGAAGCCTGTGTTCACGTGTTAATTTCACCTCATTCATGTTGATGTTTTCTGTTTTGCACTTCAGAGCAGTGCCGCTATGAGGCAGAGATCAAACCTGTGCAGGTGTTTGCTTCTTTTTGTATTTGCTCATTTGTTAGGTTACGAGCTCATATTTCATCTGTGTCTCGAGGCTCACCTGCTCTTAGCTGAGTGTATATCTTTGCTTCACATTATAAAAAAATGAATGAAAAAGTGTGTTTGCTAAAGTCCTGCTAAGGTACATAGCAAAGTACAGGGTTTGTAAGTTGGCTTAAAACACAGACACACTGATCTGGCAGCTCTATTTGAAGGTCATTTGTCTGTGCTTTCAAAAAAACATTATACTGTAAATCACTGCTGTGTGATGAAAATCAGTTGTGATTGGTTTTAGTATGAGACAGTTCTAGGAGTGCAGTTGGGTTTAGACACAAAAACCACTTGGTTGACGTAAGGAAAGGACTGTGGTCAAGGTGACAGAAAAAGGAAAATACTTATTTAAGATCACGGGACCTTTGCCAACGATAATAACCTCGTGGTTTATAGAAACACTGATGTCAATGCTTAACAAGAAATTGACAGTAGTGCACTGTGTTGTAAGTAGAGACTGATATTTTTTGGGAATCCCCACAGGTCAAGAGTCTATTAGACTATTAATCATGTGAGTGGAATGGAACAGGAAAAAAATCCAATGATAACAGTAATCATAATTATAGTAGTCAATTTTTATAGGATATACAATTTTTTGGTTCTAATCAGGCTAAAAGCTATTTTCATTTTGTTGAACGAGTTTCTTTATTTTAACATTTTTACTTAACTACTATCAGCCCACGTGTGTGCTCATGCCGTCCAATTGATCAAAAATTGTGAGAAGAGAAGAAGAAATGCTACGCAGACAGGGATTTGGACCGCTATGACCTGTAGCTTTGGACTAGGAAGAAAATAATGGTTAAAGTTTGAGTTGGAGTAAGACTACACAATAACACATGTTTTATTGTGTCGCTAAAAAACTATGCATCATCTTCTGCTGCTTTCCTTCAACCATTTCCGGTCTTTTTAGTCTCTCCGGTTCTCAAGCATTAAGTTATTAGATTACACAGATCCCCAGAAGTGGAAATTCACATCACAGCAGCACAGCAAATATGACGTTAAAAACAACACAACAGAATAAATTTAGAAAATAGTGCAACGCACAATAGCTCAAAAGATCAATAGCAATAACAATGATACAGTGGAGGTTAGACACAGCACATATAAATTTTGCGAGTTCATGAAAGGCAACAACAGCCCTGAAGTGACTTTAAACTGAGAATCATGCAGGTCAGTTTGCAGTCATCTGGGTCACTGACGAAGACCATCCCACTCTACTCATTCAACGACTCAATTTCACTGGAGAAACACTGTCTCACCAAGTTCTCACCTCACAGGACAGTAACGTGTCATGAAAAAGTCCACACACAAATGCAGGGGATCAGAAAGATCCCAGTAAGCTAACTTCAGTCCATCACTTCAGAAGAGCACACAGCATGAGTCGGAGGAAGATGAGCAAACAAAAACTCAGGAGCTGCTGTAACTGGCTGCCACCCAACGGGCCACACAGAGCAGGCAGCAGGCAGGTGATCAGAGGGAGCACAGGTGAGGAGACACTTAACTTGTTTATGACTGTACATTGTTACACTTGTTAATGTAGGTATAATAAAGGCAAGTAAAAAGTAAAATAGCTGTTAAACAAGCATAAACTTACACTTTTTAATGGCTCCCTAAATAAAATCTTATAAGCAGATTTACCATTTATCTGATCAACAACACTGCACTACAGTATATATAAGCCATCTGCCGTCTACATCCAAAAAATTTGCACACAAACATATGTCATTTTTATAGGAAGTCTGTTTGGAAAATCTACAATCTACTTGGTTGGGTACACTCTCAATGCTTAAAACTAATGAGGTGTATTACTTAACTTGCATTTTCTTTGGCTTTAGATGGGCTTCATCAAGTATGTTAAAATAACCCTCATCATAGTTACATATCTTGTCTTTGACATGGAAAGTTTTCAAATTTAGAACATGGAGGCATTTACCAGTCAGTCGGGGGATGTTTTTTATTATATGGAAAATATACAATAGGTTGTGTGAGATGAGGGACTAAATAACATTTTTATTTGTTTATATATGTTTTGAATTCTGCAATCAACAAAGAATGGTAGGTTAGAGGTAGAGAATGGGCCCAGTAGGGTTGGTACAGACTGTGAGGCCCAGTGATAGGTACAAAGATCATTTAACATGAATACTGGGCTTCATTAGAAATGCCCGCTCAGCTTTTGGCACATTGGACAGTGTATTGACCCTTTTGTGTTAAAGGAATCATTGGACTTTGAAAATTCCCCTATTTGCTGTGACTTAATGGAGTTGAGAAGATCGACAGTCTGTTAAAATGCCTCCCAGCACCTCATACGCTTTGTCCGTTTGTTCATCATTTGATTCAAACTAAACTTACTTTTGGAGACATATCAACTTTGTAGACAAGGTGCTTTTGTATAATAAATTCAGTAAAAAATATCCTAGATGTCATTGTTTGTTATCAGTTACCATAAGCTAAACTGAATGGCACCAAAAGACCATGTTAAAATCACTTTCGGTTTAGCCTCTCTAATGGCCCCTCCATTGTGCAGGATAATTAGTGGCTTTTTAAATGTCATAGAGCCATCAGCATGACTCTGTAATTAAAAAAGAAAAACCTTTATGAGTGTCATAATGAATTGGCTAAGTTATCATCATCTCTAAACAGTCTTTGTTCGCTCACCCACAGTGTGTGTGCGTGTGTGCGTGTGTGTGTGTGTGTGTGTGTGTGTGTGTGAACATGCTGTCATTTGTGTAATGAATCGCACTGAACTGTCTGTCCTTGGGTAAAGTATAATGAAGGTTTGATCTATTGTAATATGAAAATTATGTGACATGTTTTTGGTTCATGTCATTCACAGTTGTCTTCACACACTTTATACTGAAGCTTATGTTTGTTACAACCTTTGTAAATTAACACAATTGTTGATTTCTGTGTTGTTGTTGTTGTTGTTGTTGTTTTTTACGCCAATGCTTTCTTTGCACCAGTTTATTGAGTAGGAAAGTAACAATAGCAGCACCTGCACTGGATATGAACAATAAACACAATTGGCCACTCAGCAAGTGACAGAAACAGGTGGGTTGTTCGAAATTCTTTAAAAATGTAAGTGTTCATAGATAAGTAGATAGACAATCAATGCCTTCTTTCACTCTACAGCAAACGCAGGCCAGTATACCTCTTTTACTATGGTTTCTGCAAAAACATATAAGACAAATACTCTCATGTTTAACCTGTAGCCTAAAAACATTTATTCATTTTTGAGAATGTGACCACATCGCTATGGATGAACTTATTCAATGTGTCTTGAAGTGGACTGGATCAACAGTACTTCTTATTTTATGACTTGGAAAGACTTAAAGTGTCTGGACCTTCTGGACTCTTAGTTGAACACATTTGTTTTACAGTAGCTGTTATGGTGTAGAAATTAAGTTTTCTTCTTATAACTTTGCAGAACAGTTTTCCTGTTCTCAACAACTGTACTGCATGGAGGAAAATTACAGCATCTGGTACTGGGGTGCTCTTTGAACCCTCAAAGGGAGCTGCCAGTGGTGCTTTACACTTGCTTACTGATAGCTATAGTTGCATTTCTACTTGACCCTTTAGCTGAGAAGACGAGTGATTCATGTACCAACTTTCTGTGCTTACTGGAGGGAATGGTACAGTGTCAGTATCAGTAAAAAAGAAAAAAAAATACTAGAAATCATTGCACCACTAAATTACACCAACAAGCTACATTACAATTTATAATCTTCTGCATTCATTAATCTGGGTTCAATCCCAGAGTCCCGTGTGTGGTTAAGTTTAGGCAACAAAAACATTTTGGTTAAAGCGTGAGAAACACTGTGGTTACTATCGATCTTATACTCTATTAAACCATGTACCTTTAGTGACTAAACACAGCCATAAAAAGTTTAATAACACTGTAGACGCATAGAACAACTTTTTTTCCACTGGTTGCCAACAACACCTCATCTTGTATTCCTTTCTGTAGCACTCTGTAATCTCAAAAGCATGACAGGTATTTCAGTCATTTAACTCAGGTCCAGTTCATGGGTTGTTTTTATCGTCATCGTTTTCATTTTGTTACGGAAAATTTTAAATCTTTATATTGTATTTACAATCTTTGAAACTTCTGAAGCTATTCAAAATTATCAAGGTTTCCCTCATATAACAAATACCTTATTTTAACCACAAGTGGCTCAAGGGAACATCAGCCCCAAGAGAAGTTGTTTCCTCTCAGTAGAGGATTTGGTCTTTTTATCTCATTCGTTCTCCCCCCTGGTAGAAGGTTGGCCTCAACGATGCTGGAATGATAGGCCTGTACCATGAGCTACAATTCACTACAGCCATTCCAAAACTCTTTTTTCAAGGGTTAAACTATTTTTTTTAATTTAATTTTGACAAGAGCCGACCTAACTCAAGTCAAGATACTTTGAAATGTTCTTCCATTTCCAGTGTATAATTACATGGAGCTACAAGCAGTACATTGTGTCCTTGATCAAAAGCTTTGCTGCTTAAAACTACGCTGACCATCCATTATGTCTTAGGTTAGAAATTGCATAGTCATCTTCTCTTATGAGAGAACAATAACCTCGAGATTCCTTTTGACAAAAATGGGAAAAAAGGGGGAAAAGTTCCTGTTTTCTTTTGGAAATTGTGCAGCTGCTTTTTCAGAGAACTATTCTGTAACAGTTGAAGTTCTGGCATCAGCTAGATACTAACAACCTCTGCTTGGACGTCACAGGAGAAGTAATTTAGGAGTTTGACATGTACAGCATCTTGTGTGTGGGTATTTATGTATGTGCACATACGCTCCAGTACACTGGAAATGTGTGAGCAGTTAGCCTCAAAGCAATATAATAACATTGTTTTGGAATAAATACTAATTTCTGACTGGCTGTAGGGTCCTTAATTATCTATAAATATCATAATAAAGAGTAGAACAAAAGCATTTCCTCTCCAGCCATTGTAATGAGTTCTCCATAAAGAGAGGCATAACTCTGAATATTCTTTTGAATATTCTCTTTAAAAGCTCATTGAAAAGGTTAGGGCTGCAGATCTGTCTCAGCACCAATCACACTGCATTGCAGATGCTTAGCTACTGCAGTAGATGGACAATGTCACGTTGTAGGTAGAATTTACCAGGTCAAACATTTTATGATTATGCTGCATTTATGGTTTATTAGAAATATACCAGATACTGATACCTGTGACCTTTTAGTTTGTGGTCTTACACTGAAGCAATGCTTGCTATGTAATTTTACACTAATTCTATGTTATGTCTTTATGTGTATTATCCTCATTTAGGCAAATAGAAAGTCAGCTTCTCGAGGTAAACTTCTGAGTCATTACACTGTTAAATCATCATCTACCTTTCACGTCATTGTTTCAGTGATTGTTTCGATAATTATGGTTTTCATGCATTACGTTACCAACTGATAAATTAGTTGGTCTTTGTCTTGACAGCAATAAACTGGTGGAGTTGAAAGACAATGCTGCACCAAAGTGTGTAGAAATGGATTGTAATTGACTCTTAAGTGAATTACCTGCCTCAGAGCCACTGATCCAGAAGGGAAATACAGTAAGACTAAACATCATCAGAGGACACTACTGGACAGTCTTCTTTGAACAGGAATCTTTTGTTGACTGAAATTCAAATTTATTTCAATTCAGTTTATTTATACAGCGTCAAACCACAACAAAAGTAATTTTATGGTAATTTAGAATGTAAGGTATAAGACCATGCGACCTTACAGATTTTAACAATACAACTACATGGACTTATATAGAAAACCCAACAAATCCCCCTAGAGCAGAATAACTCCTTTTAACCGAAGTAACTCCAGCAGAACCAGGTTCAGTGTGGGCGGCCATGTGCCTTGATTGGTTGGGGTGAGTGGAAAGAAAGAGGCCACAAAACAACATCAAGCAGCAACAAAACACTGGAGAGAGAGAGAGAGAGAGAGAGAGAGAGAGAGACTAAGAGGAGGAGATAGATACAGAGTTAGTGACATGCAATGGTTGTGTATCAGTGAGAGGAGGAGGAGGAGCTGGCTCACAGGAGAGGAACTTGATAGCTAAAGGTTTCTGCGTCTCATTCTACATGTGGAAGCTCTAGGACCCAAAGGTAGACCTGTATATTTAGAACAAAGTTTTCTGCTGAAATGATATGGTACTATCAGGTCTTTAAGATATGAAGGGGCTTGATCATCAAGTGCTTTATATACAAGGAGAAGGATTTTAAATTCTATTCTAGTCTTTACAGGGAGCCAATGGAGAGAAGCTGATGTAGGAGAGATATGATATTTCTTGTTAACTCGGAATTGCAGCATTTTGTATCAACTGGAGACTTTTTAAGGAGTTACTGGGACATTGTATCAGTAGAGAATTGCAGAGGTCCAGTCTAGTAACAAGTAACAACCTAGTTTTTCCAGCATCATTTTGAGACAGGATGCTCCTCAGCAATATTCCTCAGGTGGAAGAAGGTAGTTCTAAAGATTTCTTTTACATTTGAGTTAACTGAAATATCCTGATCAAAGATAACTCCAAGATTACTCGCGCTCGTACTTAAGGCAAGTTCTATGTCATCTAACTAACTAAGGAACTATATGATTAGAGATCATATCTCTGGTGTTTGGGCCCAAATAGAATAACTTCTGTCTTATCTGAATTAGTAGAAAAAGTA
>OMLM01006473.1:4244-23899 GCA_900302695.1 Helostoma temminkii | reverse complement strand
CCAACACCGAACCCTGTAGAACCACTAACCCAACTTTTGTGTGCATCGTTAATCTATGCAATCTATGAAATCTATGAAATCTATACATTCTTCTCCGAGAAGCTTTGGCACAACTCAAATACATGCAGGTTAGTTAGTGAATGAGGTGCAGGAGACGCTCCAGCTGATCCTTACCAAGATAACTGGTAAAAATAATGGATGGATGCATGTATCTGTGACGGAGTTACTTTCTCTGTCTCTGTCTTCTCTGTCTTCTGAAATGTAGGTTTCTACACAAATAGTATATATACGGGACACAACTGCAACAAGAATACACGTTCTGCGAACATAATGAGGATGTGCTGTTAGTTTACGCAGAATGGAAAGTTGCATTGACATTATCATTGATATTGAACATATAAATAAGATGTTTGCAGACAATGTAGTGCTGTTGAGAGAAGGTAATGTTTTTGTGATATGTTTATTAATATTTTATGTTAATGGATGGCCGTTTAGAACAGCACTTGGTTATGGTTAGAGAAAGGTCTTGGTCTGCCTTGATACAGAAAAACCCAACAGTGAATGTGTTTATTAAACTTTGAACAAAAGCTCCATGGTCAGTTGGCCAGTTATTGGATGTGGATGTGTGCACCGGTGCGTGATGGATCAGTCTCGTTAAACTTTGATTGTACGCCTACCTGGACGTGATCGGAGTGCAGATGCACAACTTATTATCTGTGTGTATGACGGCATGCAGTTGCTGTTTGCGTGTGTAACCCTGGTGTCCTATGCTGACAGGATAACAGATGTGAGAACAACACTCAGACTCATGCAAATGCACTTCAAAGGATCTCTGGGAGTGAATAAATCATTCTCCATTTGCTTAGCATCTTGAAAGAATAGAATAGAATAGAATAGAATAGAATAAATAGTTAAATCTTTGAGAAAGCAGCAAATGCAGAAATGTGATCTGGTTTGACCCCAGTGTAACTGATGATGTGCTCACACTTTCGTACCTTAAGCCGAACACGTTTTCACCATGAACTGCTTGACACACATTTATGTTGGTGTTGCTCTGTCTCAGTTTATTTGATGTGCACACTGATGCTGTTTGCTGTGCTTTGTAAGTGTTTATTCAGAATCTTCACGTTTTTTCATTCATTTAAATAATGAAGTCTAGATGAGGGTTGATTGCATTCCCCAACTGATGAGCGAGTTAGTATCTCTGTTTTATTATTATCTGCTTTGAATTGGAATGTATTACTCTCTATTTTAATGCGAAGGCTCAGTGTACTGTGTTAAGATGGCATCAAATGATGATGAATAGTGTATTTGTCTGTATCTGATGATGTGAAACGTATAGGCCTACTCCAGTTTTGTTTGGATATAAAAAAAGCAGAAACATATAGACAAGTTGACTCGATAAGATTTTATTATTTTTTAATCAAGGTCATCACGTTAAACATACAATAAATATATTTATTGCAAACACTACATCATTATATTGAGTTGAACAATAAATAAATTCCAGCACTGAGATGAACGGGGGAATTTGTGCAAATAAGTAATCTCTGTAAAAAGTAATGAATTACAGAAAGAGTTTCCCTGCATACTAACCTATTATTAGCTACTTTTTTGTTACGAGCAGTTGAGTGGTAAAATTTCCTTAGTAATGCATTGCAGCAATTACATAAGTAGCACTTCTCTTCTTGTTTTCAACTGCCCTTGCCATGCCCAAAGCTGGGTAGTCAATCGGTCAATCAGAAGCTGGAAGATGCTATCTCAGATGAAGGTGGGGTGGGGGAAGAGAAACTGAATTGGTATCTTCCAGCTTCTGAGTAACTGAACACACCTGGTAATCAGCTGTGGGTATGGCAGGAATAGTAAAGGATTACAATTTGAAATGTACTAACCATATTACACTTGCTTATCACAATAATAATAATTTCTGTCTGAGTGGAAGGATTCATTGGTGCAGTCAGCTCTGCCAGCCAATTCTGCACAGGGACCCACTTGGCATAGTAACTGTGGGAAGGCAGTTTACAGTAGTCTCTTCCAAAAGATGAGGAATGTAACTCCTAACTTCAAAGTTGTCTCGTTTGCATACATATTCTTATGATGGGCCTACATGCAGGAATCAGTTACCTTTGTTCAGAGTTGGAGGATGTTTGAACTCTGCTGCTTCACTGTGAACTCCCTTTGGGAGTGCTGCATGCATTCACCAGGGATAGAAATAAAAACATGTTAGAGACCTGATGAAGATAAAAAAATAACAATTAGTTTAGCTGCAACCTGTCTGATCATCTCATTGTGTCTTTCTTCTCATCACACTTATTTGTAGCAACATTTTGGTGTCCCAGAACGTCAGTAAATACATTGGATGAGTGCAGTGTTATTAAAACTCTTACCAACTCTTCTAATACGGCTTTGCATTTGCGGTACAGTCCTACCATAGTTATTGAAAATGTGGGTCATCTGGTGTGCAATTAAAGCTTTCCACAGTGACAGTTTCAAGTAGAAACACACCAGTTGTGATTAGCTTTGTGCTATAAGACAGTGGATCATCATCAGTCAGGATTAGGCCAGAGGCCTGATATCCAGCATGTCAGAGCGAATCGCAGCAGACATGTAGAGGAAGAGTCAACAATGATAGAGTAATAATAATAGATTAATTTGTCAATAAAGGTTCAAAACACACAAATACTTGTACTTATTTATATTTAAATAAAATAAAATACAGATTTTCTTCAGTATTCCACACATGGTGAACATATCTAAAAAGAAATTGTGTGCTGTACTTGTTACTGCTTAAAACATGCTAACATTGCAGTTTGGTGTTTACTGAATGATTCAAAAAACAGGTTCAGCTACCCCGTTCTAGAAATTAGGTTGATATAGAGCTAAATTTCAACATGATGTAAATTATGTCACCACCCAAGGCTGCGAGGGTTGGGGTGGGATGCAGGGCCAGTACATTGATTATGCATGTGCCAGAGAAGAAAACTAGCTGCTTGTATCATACACTGAAGGTATATCCTTGACACTGCTCTTCTTTTCATGTGGTTCAGTCCTTTCTTCTAGATTTGCCATTTTGTTTTTACAGGAACACAATTGTAGCTCCACTGGAAGGCAAATAGAAAATATGACTTGGCTTTAAACACAAAAACTCTGTTTTGCAGAGACACAACAACAGCAACAAAGAAGAGTATTTAGTCTATAGTTGTGACTCATCTAATGTGATGGTTAGTACTGGAGAAATTGATGGATTTTTGTACCACAGCCCATACCTTTGTAAAAAGAGTTCATTAAATTTCCTTCATTAAACAGTTTCATAAATTTTACCCTTTCCAGTGCAGAGCATCAGAAGGGAAATAGTCTATAAAAGCACAACAAAGAACACCTAGTGATAAAATACACTATTCAGAGACAAAAGAAAACCAGAGAATAAAGGTGTTGAGGAGAGGAGGTAGAACTAAAAGAGGGGCTTTGCTGAGCACAGGACACACTGAATGTTGAAGGGGACAAGAACAATAATGGAGGTGAGAGGTAGGAGGAGAACAACAGTGGCAAATCAGAAGTGAACAAAGAGTAACGGGTACAATGCACTTGTTGCATCAGTTAGGCTGCATCTATACTGTAGTATAAAGTGCAGTACAGAACTGAAATTTATTCACTTTATAAGCAAAAAAGAATTTGCTGGTATTATTTTCTGTGTGCTGCAATAATTTACTTCATCTTGTTTATCTATATATCTGTATATTCCTGCACTTTCAACTTCTTGACCGTTCGAAATAATTAAGCAAAACTTACAAAAATGTTATTAGGAAAGGTCAGGACATACACAGAATAAATCCTTAAGGCATCAACCAGACAACCATTGAAAATGTTCAGCATTTCTGTGGCCATAGAGAGTAAATAGGACTTTTGTACTGTATTTTGTGAGCTTTTTGGCTGGGTATAGTAGAAAAGCACAAGCACAATTTCCTCAAACACACAAGAACACCAACAATTTAATTCTATTGTCTTTCCCTTCCTCTGACACCCTCTGCTCATTTTGCATTAATGGGACAACAGGAACAATACTCACACATCACTGGTGAGCACGTGCTTTCCTCAAAACGAACATGTTTTCATTGAGCTAATCAACTGCGATCAATCCATAAGCAATGGCAGTACAATTAGAGACAGACAGAGAATTGAACAGACTAATTGTATAATAGTTTTCAGCGCTGTTATAGTCTTTCAAAGTTAGGTGCTCAAAAAAGGAGCTTATTTTTTTCTTTTGTACAGTATATACACTTTATAATAAATCTGGAGACAAAATACAGTTTTTAAATGATAACTATATATAGTGACACAAATAAGTTATCCAACACTTACTATACATACCTATATTTCATTTAATAATTGTACCAGCTTCTTTAACAATAACTGAATGCTTTTGATAAGTAGAGATCAGTCTTTTAGATTGCTATGGTGGAACTTGGGCCCCATTCATTGTTGTGCAACTGCTTTAATTCACTGAAGCTTGATCTACCTGCCAGTTTGTGGTTCATGCATTCTGGTTTCATTGTGTTTTGAATTTGGAGGAACCACTTGTAACATTAGCTGTGTTGGGTTATTTCAATTGTGTTGGATACATTTCTAGGTGACCCCAAACTTTTGAATTGGAGTTTGTTTGACGAGCACATTAGAGTCACTACTGAAAATGCAGCATTCTCAGGTATGTGTTTGTATTCATTTATTTTTGAGTGATGCATTTTCTAAATACTGTGTAAATGGGTTTTTAGAAGAAATCTCTAAAAAAGAACAAGCCTCTTCATGAGCAAAACTGGGAATGGACATGGGGGAGTTGGGGGATTGAACTTTTGGGATCATTTTTACCAGGCATGGGAAAATTACGCTGGAGCCTTGCACACGCGCACACACACACACACACACACACACACACACACACACACATACTATGAAAGACAGTTCCATCTACCGTTTCTTCCAGTTCATTCCAACTTTGTAACAAGCAACCAGATAGCCTGTCTTCTTCTGTGCCACAAATACAATTACACTGGCCATTGGCAACCCCCACTACCTAATAACACACACACACACACACACACACACACGTACACTGATAAATCTGATGTTAAAGGTACTGTACACAGTGGAATGAACTCTCACAAGGTCAGTCATTACATTGTCGTTGTATGTTTGACTTTGAAGTAGAAATTCCTCCTTGTATTGAAACTCTTTTGTCTTTATTTGCTGGTTTATTTCATATTTGTCAAAAGGAGATGAACCAATTGCAGGGTGACATTAGCTCTGAAATTACTGGATAAGCTCCCAAAGTCATCAGTGTCATACAAGACTATCTCATATATACTCTTTACTCTGGAATATTCTTCAGACTGTCTACATGCAAAGCCAATAGAATGAAGATTTGTCTCATTCCAGAGGCCATTAGCTGCTGAGCTGTGTGATTGATTTACTGATTCAGATGACTCCATTAAGTATTTTCAACATTTACTGTATGGGCAAGGATTCTAGAAATGTAAAGAGCTTAGCACAGTTGTTAATAATCATTCCTTTAGGATGGACCACATGTATATATTTGAACTACATTTAATCTGGACAGTAGTTTAAGATTTGTGTGTTGTATTGGCTGGAGAGACCAACTGAGCACACATGGCTCAACACTAGCAACTAAAGCAGGAATAACAACTTCATAATTACCCAGGGAATCTAATAAATCTGATTAAGCCTCTTCAAGAAAATGATCATGTTTACCACATGGTAATTACCAAGTGGCTGTTCTGATGTTTATGTAAATCAGTTTATTAAAAACTGATTAAGCAAGAAGACTAGGGCTTACATCTTTAATCATGACTTTGATGAGCACCGAAACATCACATAACAGAAATTTCACTTTGTCTCCATGTCCAACCTACAGAATATGAGGACAGAGATGATGAAACTTGTGTCAGTGCATTTTAAAAGTCATTTAAAAATGAAGTTCTCAGCCAAGGTCCACTGTGTGGGTGTTCCAGACAGTTTAATTGACATGTCCTTTATCATTCTTATTTGATGCTGTAACTCTCTGCATAGTTCCATCCAACTTCATCCTGAGCAGAGGTCTAATTGGTCACAAACCTCTGTGAGTTGTGAAGCCTGTCAGATGTTTACTTTCAAAACATGAAAGATTTCATGTTTAGTTTTTTTATATACTTCAGTATCATGCAAATTTACACAAGACTAAATTGGGATTTAATTGGTGACTTTTACAATCATGGTTCGTCAGCCTTCAAGCACGGCTGCATCTTCATCTGATTACCACCCTTCATAAAGTGATGTATACAGTATTGTGATTGAGTAAAGCTACTATAACAATACACGTGTGTGTGTTGCGTATGTGTGAAATCACTTAATTTCCATCTTGGCACATTTCATTTCCCAAGATTCTTTGAGTCTTTGTTTTAATTGTGTAATCATGGCTGTGTCTGAAATCACTTCCTGTTTACTATATAGTGCACTGGGTTGTTCACAGTTTAGTAGTGGTGTCCAGATATTGGGTATGTAAGAAGAGAAGAAAATTAGGGTCATGTGGTTCAAATATGATGATGATAATTAGAAAGTGTCTGAAGTCTTAATCTTACAGTTCACCATTTAATGGACAACTGGTTGTACATTATTTAGGGAGTAGTGAATTATTGAACAGGGTGTGTGTTTGGACAGACATTTGTGATATTAAGCAGCATCACAGAGAGCAAGGCAAAGGAACCCTCAAGCAGGAAGCACACCCATTAAATCATGTTAAAATGTTGTGCAATACACAGATTGGTGGCCAGGTACTCTAGCTAACAAGTAAAATATAAATTTCATTTGTACTTGAAATTGGCCATTTTGAAATCAACTTATAACTAAAAATGTAAATAATGTAAATTAGCTTAGGGTCATCATCACTATCATCACATAATAGTCCCCACAGACAGGTCTAGTAGTCACAATTAGTGCAGGGCCAGAGGATTTGACTGAACAAACCTTTTAAATCTAAACTAAGAAAATTAACCAAAATAATAAATATTTTTGTTGGAAATATCACAAGGATGGCTATCATGCCAACCAAACTCTGTACTTTTGTAAAGTATACAGTACTAAAAAGGGTTTAGTGCCCCTTTAAGGACAGAATTGTGTTACCTGAGTGACAAAGTTGTTTCCAAAGTGACAAAATTGAATTGGTACATCTGTTTGTAGTGGAGTATGTTTTCAGTCAAGTTCTTACACTTGTACCTGAGTTAGAGCACCTGTGCCGCCTCTGACGGTGCGTTCATTGTCGCAGTAACTGGAACTTTGGACTTGGTGGTTTTCACAGTTATTAAAGAAAAAGACCCTTTCAAATGCTCTTACTTTTTACAATGATATGCTGTAGTCACGACATTTTCATGAAACAGATGTACTTTCAGTGTCTCATAGACAAATACATCACTGCTGATAGAGGATTACACACACGCCTTGATGTTTTATCTTCACAAATTTAAATAGACTTTTCTTCCTCTGTTTTTGAAAGGGACTGAGTGTGTGAGTGTGTGAGAGTGTGTCAGTAATTTTGGGGATTAGAATTCAATTTGTTCCTGTCCACGAGCCCATGGGCTGATGGGATGTCCCTGTTGCAGAGCTAAGAACAATGATTGCTTGAGAAGATGAAATGACATGCTGTCTAAACCCCCCATCCCCCCGTGAGTGTCCTAAAAAACACCCTCTCAGTCTACGATTAAGTCCACTTTCCAGGGATTTGAAGGGGAGTCATGTTAAATGTCAACCAGACATTTTAGTGTCTATTAATGAGAATGAGTTTGTGCGTGTTTGATGTGAGTGAGTGGCTTTTCAAATGTGTGTGTGGAATTATTATCCCTGTGTTTCCAGCAGATCTTTAAACTTACTTCATCTTTATTACATCCCTCTCATCTGTATCATTGTCATCATTGCAGTTCATTAATACAACAGCCTCAATCAACATAGTCATCCTTATCGTCATAACAACCACCGGCAAAATCACCACCAGCATCATCATCACCGCGGGTGTTGTGTTTTTACAATAATCTTCATCGTTACTCCATTCACCACCGCGATCACTATCGGCACCAGCGGCAGCATCATCATTTATCATTACAGTTGCTGTGCTCATCGTGCGGCCTTCCTCGTGTGCCATGTGTTTTACCACCTCCTCTTTTTCACGTTTTCCCTCCTTCCTTCCACCCTGCTCCCATTCCCAGCTCACAAATCCCTTTATTAAATCTAATCCCTGGGCTCCTGGAAGCTGCAATACAGCCAAGAAGTGTCTAACGCACCAAAAGTGCGCATAAGCTCAGTCCATCTCTACCTCATTGTTTGTTGGCATCTGTGTGTGCGTTAGCTGCACGCAATCCATCTGAATTTCCCATGGCACCTACATACTACTTAGCCAGAGGGAAATGTTGTGTGTGTTTATGCCTGTGTGAGGAGAGTGTATAAGCAGGGCCCTATAACAGATTAAGGCTGCATGGTGCAGCAGTTAGAGAAAGAGGAGATACACAATCCTGCAACACTAAGATGCCAAATGCCTGGCAGCCATTCTCAGCGGTTAGTGTGTGTGCGTGTGTGTGTGTGTGTGTGTGTGTGTGCGCGCGCGTAAGAGTGTGTATGAATCAAATGCGTAAATATAATGGTTTTAAGGTGCTCCATTTCACATCTTGCCCCCATTCCTCTTATAGCCATCCAGCATTTGTGTGTGTGTATATTTCTTTTGTGTTTGTTTTTAACCTTTTTTTATCCCTGGGCTCTTCTTTCATCCCCCCATCTCCCTTTCCTTTTCTTTCCTTCCTTCCTTTGCTTTTCTATGTCTATTTCTTTCCTAATTTTCTTTCATCTTTTTTTGTTTCCTTCAGCTCTACGGCCCCAGGGCTGTGATGGGGGTGTCTTATTTCTGCAATAGTCTCAGGCACTAGTACATCCAGCGGCACCCAAACATACACACGCTGTCCTGAGGCCCGAAGGTTCCTTGTCTTTGATTGAGACTAATTGTGATATTACACAGGCTGCTGTTCTAAAGAATAGTCTTCACTCATGTGTATCTGGGTCGATGGTACGAAAATGGGAGGCTGGCTGGGGGGTGGCAACAGTTGCGAAAGGATAGTGAGGGAGGTTGGGGGTGGGATGCCAATATGCATCTGAGAAGTGATGTTACTTCCTCAGTTCATGCATACTTTTATGTTGTGGCATTGTGCTGAGGGAAGCAAATGTAGCTGCTTTTCTTTTAACTAATTCAAAGAAGAAGTTCTGAGTACTTTGTTACTGATAAGAGTATTTTTCACAGAATTACCAAGTGAAACTGTCATTAAAAGCCACTCAACAACAGATTTAAGATTTAAGATTCCAAAAACTGTATTAATCCCAGAGGGAAATGTTAAGAGAGAGCAACTGTAAAGGTTACTGCACAACTTATGCCTGTGCACCACTAACACAAATGAATTTATAAGTGACAAGCCATAAACACTCACTACCAAAAAGATAAACAAAGGAAACACACTGACAACCAACTAAGGATCAAAAGCAACTAAAAAGAAAAGAACATTTCCCAGATTAGATTCACAATCAGCTCTCGAACGATGAACTCGGTTCGTGGTTCTGGTAACATCGCTAATTAACAATGTTGCCTCTTTCACATAGAAGCATTCGTAGCTGGTAAAAACTCAGGCTTCACAGAACAACCTGATACCCTGCCTGGTGATACCAGTTATCCAGGGTGGTCTGTGTTGGGCTCAGTGAAGCCAGAGAAGTCCATGTTGAATATACCTTGTGGTACAGCCCACTCAAACAGAGCAGAAGCTTCTTCCTGGGATGATTCTTATGGCCTGTGGTAATGCCTTTTGGTTCACTTGAAATTCTTTATTACTGAAAGGAAACCAACACAAAATGGTCCACAGATTCCAACAAGAGGTCTGGATCATGAAGTTCAACATAGTCAGAGTTGTTAATTAATAGCAACAACAGCAGAATCATGATTGTGGGAATTGATATAAGATGGGAAAAACTGTGATTCTTCTGGTTTTAGCACAAGTAAAAAGTGATAATCTTTCTGATGAACTGTAAACTATACAATTAATTAACAAAAATAGAATAAAGTGGTGTCGAAAAATAATTAGAACCTGTGCAATTAATATACAGCATTAATCGTCATTGTGTAGTTATTTAGTGGAAAGCCTCAATCCTGTAGGACGGTGATAGGATGACAGCTGTTCCATCACTGATCTGACTGGTCAGTATTTGGGCTGTTCTTAGGTTTGTTGTTATATACAGTAATATTTATACTTAGAACATATTTAATACATTCGTCAGAAATAGCTAAACATTTGTGTGAAACACCATTGTTCATAAGGAAATCCCGCTATCCAAAGGGCAACTTAACATATCATAGACGTCTTGCATCAGCTTTTAAATGGCCTCTCTAAGCATTGTAAGTCTCTGAATTATTGGTGTTGTTGAAAAACTATCTATGCTGAACTGAAAACGACTCTCTGTGGCTGCTAAATAATGAGTGCCGGGCGTCAGTGGAAGGAAAGGCAGAAAGGGAGCCTAAACCTCTTAGAGAAGAGGTCAGGTGGGGACCGCTGTGTGCTGTTTCTGAGCAACAAATTGATGGTTTCTTTGTTTTACTTTGATGATCCCTCCTTAACCTTAAAGGATACTATAGTTTCACATTGTATAAATTATAGTTATAAGAACATTGAAATTAAGTGGATATGTTTCAGTGTTACATTATATGATCCCCTCTATTTTTTTATTTTATTACTATTTATTAGTACTGCAGGGAAGATATATGGTTTTACGATTAAGTCAGGGAAAGACAGACATTGTGATACTTATCTCAGTGCATGGAGCCCTCATGCACCTGTGTGTATGTGTGTGTGTGTGTGTGCATGTGTATGTATAGACCCCTGCCCACACTGGGCTGTTTACACCATACCGTTTCGTATCAGCTGCAATGGTCTTATCCCTTCCTTAAAAAATGTATACTGCTGTAAAGCTCTAAAACACCTAAACTAAACTGTCTGTACTGATCAATATGAAAAGAACAGATATGTTGTTAATCAGCCCACATCTATTCTATATGATTTGTTGACAATAAGAAAAATGTAGAATCATGTCAAGCTTATGCTTTGAAAAGAAAATAATGTTTTTATGCAATTGGGTTAAGACAAGTAAGAACAGCTATGTTGTTGTAGGAACACATGCTTAAAATGTTTGGTGTTTGCTGTGAGAAGCTTGAAAGACGTGTAAACTCTTCACTACCTGATGTAACCAAAGCAAAATTATTGTCCCAGTTGGTCTGTGCTTTAACAGTCGAGGCAGATTAGATGTTTTCAGCGAGAGGTTCATTCTGTCAAGTCAGTATTAAAAAGGTGGTTTATCACCCCCTTGGAGTCTTTTTTATTGATAGTGACTATAACTTTAATCTATTGTATCTGGATTTCTTTTAACCAAAATGTTGTTTACATTTCTCTGAATCCATCTTTCCTAACAGCCCAGATTTCTCTCTGCCTGCCAGCTCCAACTTATTTAGGTAAAATGTATGTTATGCTGAGCAAGCAGCCATTTTGAAAAGTAAAAAACAAAACAAAACAAAAAAACAAGTAGCAGCACCACAGGCACCTCCCTCCCTCCTACTACATGTTCCTAAGTAGTTTTTAGTAGTACCTCTTGAGGGATCCTGAATTTTAGCTCAGAACTTGTCTCTAAAACTGTATTAACTACCAATATCAAGCATATGTTGACAGTTTTATTTGTCCATCAAAAGCACAAAATTAGTAGAAAACAAACAAGGCTGACTGGCTTACTCTGAAACCCTTTACCTTTGCCTTAAACTCATGTGGTGACTTTCTACTGTCTGCACTGATTCATGCCATACCTCTAGTTCGTTGTCCATTTTGTGTTTTCATAAAGCCTTGCTGTCCTCCGCCACTGTCCATCCACCTGTCGGCAGCCCTCACACTTTCTGTTGTCTATATTCTACCTATACACCTGTTGTTACTCACTGATTACCTCCTGCCCCATCAGGACTTGTTTCCAAAAGCCCCAGTGAAAATGTGCTAGCACCAGAACAGATCAAAAAGAAAGTGAATATTGGGTCTAAAGCTGTGAGGCGGCCAGACACGCCTCTTCAGATGAATGCTTAACGTGCACCATATGTGCTGGATGTGTAAGTAACTGTTTTCCAGTATATTTGTTATTGCAATCCCTGGTCTAGTGGTCAGGATTTGGTGCTCTCACTGCCAGTCAATTATGTTTCCACTGACATAATCCTAGTGGTGTTTAAAATACATAAAGTCATTATTCAAGTAAAAGTGCAAGTATTTGCCTAGAAAACACTCCACTACAATTTGAAGTCTCCTATCATTTCTCTAGTCAAGTAAAAGTAGTAAAGTACATCTACATTTTAAGTAAAAGTACTCCACTAAGAAATCAGTTTTAAACAGTGTTGAATTTGATGCTGTAGAGTCTGGTCCAGATTAGTTAGGTTAGTTAGATTAGTTAGTAATTAATGATGGTAAAATGTGATGTTACCTACAGACTGTGGAACAGAAACAGCAGTGGGTAAAAGTGGATCTGATTTTAACCATCTGATGTAGTGACAGAGTTAATCCATAAATGATACATCAACAATTTATTAGTTTACAACAATTTTTATAAAAGCTGAAAACTGCAGTAGGTAGTAATGCTGTTCTAATTAATGTAACATTGTCCCCTGAGTTGTAGTGGAGTAAAAGAAATACAAGTATTAAACTGATTGAGTAAATGTAGTTAGTCGTAGTTAGTTACCACATCTACGTAATCAAGTAGAACCTGTCAACTGCAGTTTGCAGATATAATGTTTCCTGAATGTGTCACTATCAGCAGAACATTCATGGTTACACTCAAAAAAAATGAAACCATGACTCCACACATGTGAATCCAGTGTGGCAATGGGGGACAAAATTAAAAAACATTACAAATATTAGTAAAACAAGTAAGGTAATTAGCTACTATAAGTGTCACAGTATTTCTACTAAAGTTAAAATACTAATACATTTTGTCCCTAAATTCAATAATTGTTATACTTTTTACTGTAGAAATGTGATTTATGTTTTGATATCTTATACCGACCTGGTGGTGCATTTGCAGAGAAAACAACACCTAATGTAACACAACAGCTGGGTGAGTGACGCATCTATCAGTATCCACGGTGACGGATGGTTTCTCCAGTGAAGAACAGTGTGTGGGACTTTATATGAAGTGTCAGTCAGCTTATGAAAGGTCCGTGCTGTTTAGCTTTCCTGTTAATTTAGCTAAATGAAATCGGCAGAGCATTCAGCCTGCAGTCAGAAAGTGGTTAAGAGACACACAGTCTGGTACGCTAAAAGAAAACCTCACATCTGAGGCGAATATATCTGCAAACCATCAAGATGCTTTAACATTTCTAATCTGCAGACTTTACTGTGTAAGCGATGGTTCATTATAACTTAAAAGTTAAAACTGGGTTCATCATAGTAGTACTGCAGAATGACAATCATCAGGACATACTGTTTAATTTTCATTTCACCATAAAATGGAATCCTAATGTGAAGACGTAAACAGATTATTTAAACCACATGAGTATATTTTATTTGAGGCACAATTTGTTGTGTATTGACTGTATCAAAAGAGGGGTTTTAAAGAGACTGCTTATAAAGAGATAAGTTAAGAGAATACTTTAGTGTTAGCAGAGCTGACAGGGAGTTTAATCGCTGCAAAGAAGTCTACTTTAAGGAAGAGGGGCAAACTTTCATTCAGTTCTTTTCAACATTGCTTCAGTTCAGAGTTCTCTTAAGGCCCTGCTACAGCATTTCAATGGGGTTAATGTCTGGACTTTGACTAGGCCACTCCAAAACTTTGATTATTTTATATTTCAGCCATTCTCATGCAGATTTACCAGTGTGTTGCATATCATTATCCTGTTACATGACCCAGTTTCATCCAAGCTTCAGCAGTTGAACAGATGGCCTCACATTTGCCACTAGAATACTCTGGTATAGAGACGAGGTCATGGTCAACTCAATTACTGCAAGGTGCCAAAAACAAGCCCAAATCCTCACCCCTCCACCACCGCGTTTGAAAGTGGATATGAAGTGTTCCTGCTGAATGCTGGTTTTCACCACACATGGAGCTGGGCATTAAGGTCAAACTTTGGTCTCATATGTCCAGAAGAGTTTGCTCATATTAGTAGTAGTAGTGCTGTTCTATGCTGCTGTCCAAACAACAATTTCCCCAAGGGGATCAATAAAGTATCTATTCTTATTATTATTATTATTATTATTATTATTATTATTATTATTATGAGCCTCAGTCGTGATTTATGTTTTGCACTTATTTTCGCACATGACTGTAAAAATAAGATAATATTTAAATTTGAGAAAAACAAGCTAATGGTAGAAGATGAGTAAAATTGTTAAAAATGAACAAAGCATCCGAAGATACCTACAAGATTTTTTAAAGTGTTGCAGAAGGAAAAAATCTGGAAGGCTATAAAAGGCTATAATGGTGCTGATATGAAAGCTATGGAATTGACAGCATAGCACTTTTGACATCTAATGTCTGTAAAGTGTAAAGTTTTTGTGACTTGGCATTATATGAATAAACTATAACACTAAACAGAATAAACAATTTGATTCATTAAATGAAACTGAACATATACAGTATAGTGTCCCTTTAATTTTATTATTTATTTTACCTCAAAACAACCAGAAAAGGAAGAAGCAAGAACAGGTTAGGGAGTCGAGTTTCTGATGGAAAGTTACGTGGAAAAGGGAAACAAATGGCTCAAGGTAGTGATCTGGGAAGTTCTGGTTGGTGTCACTATGGATGAAATCAAAGCAAACCTAAAAGGAGGGAGAGTAAAGGGAGCTCGGAGAATGCAGGTAACCCATGAGTGATTGACAATAGATGGTGAACCTGAACTGCTCCCCAGTAAAGTCACACTCGGGTATCTGAGTTATAGTGTTGGGGAATATGTGCTGAAGCCAACTGTCAACTGTCAACAGTTTGGATATACAGCTGTGATATGCAAAGGAAGAAGAAGATGTTTACTTATCCAGAGGCTGTGAAAATGGTAAATCAGAACGGAGCAAATAGAGAAAGAGGCAGTGTAGGGAAACATCTTGATAAGGACTCAGATCAGGTGACCAAAGGAAGAGATGGTAGATTTGAAGTGAGAACTAAATGCTACAATGGAAGTAAAGTCTAAAACGGAGAGATTTCAGGTTATTGTTAAGGCAGCAGTCCATCATCTAGACTTCTGAGGTTTGAATGCGAGATGTTTGTTTGCCAAAGCACAGGAATTTCAGAAATACATAGATGATTTGCCCCTCAGACCTGATGTGTTATGTGGTAAGGTAACATGGTTGAGACCGCATTTGGATTTTAGAATCGGTAGTTATTCTTCTTCCAGGTGTGATAGAGAGAAGGGAGCTGGTGGGGGATGTGCTACATTTATCAAAGAGGATATGCATTCAGAGAGGTAAGGAATATGTTGTTGTGGAGATATGGACAGGCGGTGGAAAGTTAATATAATTTTTTAAAATCCTTGTTTAGATATTGTTTAGACACATATTGAAGGGATGGATGGTTATAGGGTGTTGGTGTGTGGGGATTTTAATGCACACATGGGGAGAACTTACAACAGATATAAATGGAAAGGTCATAGAAGAACCAAATGGTTTGTATAAATGATGGCAGGGGAGCTAGGATAGGAATGCACACAAGGAACACTTCAGTACTGGATTTAATGTTGGTGTCTAGAAGTTTCAGCGGGAGATGTGAATGTGATGTGGTAGAAGAAACATCACTAGGTAGTGATCATTTTCTAGTGTTCTGTAATTTACTAAATTTAAACTGAAATAACAGGGAAGTGGTTATTTAGTAGGGCAAGATTGGAATTGTTTACATATATTTGTCAAAGAGAAATGTGTAAAATAGACTTCAATGAAAATATTGAGGAGATAAGACTAGTAGAAGCTGCTAATCAGTGGTAAGCGGATGAATGTGGCAATGCTGTGAAAAAAAAGGAAAAGCTCTTTGAGTATTAAAACAGAATTCATAATTCTTCTAATTTAATTGAATATAAGAAGACAGAAGCAAGAGTTAGAAAGGGAAATACGCAGGGCAAAGAGGCAAAGTTGGCAAAGCTTTTGAAATAAGGTGGGAAGATCAGCACCTGTTGGGGATGTTTGGGGAATGATTAATGATGTATGAGAGGAATTTAAAAAGAATACCAGTATCCAGTATTAAAGATAGGTGAGGAAGTAGCAGTAACAGATGAGGAGAAGGCTGCTGACTAGAGCAGCCCATCCTGCTGAGAGAAGTTCTGATGCTAATAGTGTTATGGATCTTCTATTTACCTTGGAATAAATGAAAAGAGCATTAGCAAAGTCTGGGTTGACATCTCCAGGGAAAGATATTATGTTAAAACATCTAGGTACTTTAGCATCTAAAAAAAATCCTGGGTCTGTATAATAAAGTGTGGAACAAAGGAAAAATACCTAGTGCTTGGAAGGAAGCAGTGATTATTCCTATTAGGAGACCAGGGAAAGATCCATCATGCCCGGTAAAGATGATCCAGATGATATAAACAGATCCTTATTTGCAGATGATGGAGCACTATGGAAAAGAGGAAGAAATATTAGACATGTGAAACAAAACATACAAGAGAAGGTGAAGAAGAAGGTATTAAATGTTATGAGGTGTTTATCTGGGTCAGACTGGGCAGCAAGCAGAGGAGCACGAAAAAATATATACATAGCATTGATCACATCGGTCCTGGATTATGGCAGTTTTGTATATGGGTCAGCAGCTAAAACATCACTACTATGTTGTGGTGCGATCAAGACCACTGTTATTAATGCTGTGCATGTTGAGATGGGGTAGTACTGGTCCCAAGCTGGGAGAGTAAATGTTGTATATGGAACAGCATTGATGTTGCAAGAGAAATAGAACATTCTCTCCTATAATATCACTGCCAGTAACTCTGCCATGAATATTTACTCAAGTATTAGTTGATTTATATATATTAGACAACAATCATCTTCTGAAAGAAACAGGTAACTTGTAACATACTCACCAGCGTTGGTTGAAGAAAGGATTCAAACATTGTACCAGGATTGTGTTGAAATTTATACAAAGGGCTCCAAGGATCCAAACACAGGAAGAACAAGATATGCATTCACCATTCCAGCTTTACAAGTATCTGTCAACAGAAGAACATCAGATCATCTTGCAGTTTATACAGTAGAAGTGTTGGTAATTACAGCAGCTTTACAGTCGGTAGAACAGGTTAAACTACACAAAGTTATTCTGTGCTCAGATTCTAGATCAGCTCTATTCTCTCTAAAATCATTTTCATCCCAGAGTAGACAGGATGTAGTTAATAAAATCTATGAAGCTCTGTTCAGATGACAGCATTTAAATACAGCAGTTACATTTATGTGGATACCAGCTCACAAGGGAATTAAAGGGAATGAGGTGGAAGATTTATTGTAAAAGGATGCAAGCAAGCAGGAAAATAACATGGGCATTTAGCAAGGCAGAAGCAAAAATCAGCAAATGACGATATAAATGAGATAGGCGGAAAACAGGCAGACATCTCTATGGAACCCAGAAGGTCATGGTAACAATAATGATAACAATATGATAACAAAGTTAAGATTGGGTCACTCAAAACTAAATAAGTCATTACGTCTAATAGAAAAACATCAGTCAGGTTTGTGTGATTTTTGTCAAGCAGAGGAATCAGTAGAGCATGTTTATGTTACTGCCAAAAGTATAATTCAGAAAGGGAGATATTAGAGAGGTCATATAGTTTGAAGCACCTACTCAGTCAAACAGGGAGTTATAATGCCTTAGTGATATTCTTAAGAGTAACAGGGTTACTATATAGAAATTAAGTTTTTATTTTCTATTTTTTCCCTTTTATCTCTTTCTCTTTTGGGGGGTATTCTGGTTAGTCACTGTGATCCACACTCCAGCATGGTAGGTGGCGGTAGTGCACCTTAACGTTGGATGCCACTCTCTATAAAACAAGAAGAAGAAGCAAGACCAAAAGTATGTTGTTGTTGTTTCTCACCGGTTCTGTTTCGCTGTCGCACCGGTGGAAAGTGCTCCGCCAGGATAACTCTCTAAGTCTGACACTTTTACAGGTGAAGCACGAGCTTTGAAGGGATGTATTCTTAGTTACAGTAAGTACCCGACCAGAGCAGCGCATAATGCCGCTAGAGAAGCGTAAATGTGATACATTTTCTATCAAACTCAGTGTAGTTATGGACAAGACATGTGCTAGCTACATGTCTTGTCTAGCTAGCCGACAGCACAGCAGAGCACTGTCACAGCCAACTAGTTACATACAGAGAGTACAGAATCAAAGATGGAAAAATCTGTTGTCAGTCTCGTGTTGGGAAGGCTTCAACATTTTAAATGTCTGATAAGGTTCTGATGACACTGACGTTGGCGTCAGATTAAAATGTTGACGTTAAATGAAACAACTTTAATAAGTCCAGTTGTGTGTTTCAGAGATTATAGTTAAAGCTTCAACGTTGTTTACAACATTCCTTTGCATTTGTGTAACTAATATTTATTTTATTTATTGAATAAGCGACCCAGTCAGAAGACCTCATCCACCTGAATATTCTGGAAAAAGCTCCATAATCTGGGTGAGTTTTGTTCCTCAGACACTTTGAAAAAGTTCTGATGTGTTTATATTTTTTGGATCAAGGTGAATCAAATCTAGGATAATACACTTTCTGGCTAGTCCACATTAAAAACCACTTAGCTTAGTTTCAGATTTGTTAAACCTTAATGTTATTTTTCAAAACACTGAAAAAATCTAATCCAGATTAGAGTCTCTTGAAATAGCTCTTCTAATTATATTATTTGAAATTCAATTTACCTCTCTGTATATTGGTGCTAATGTAAACGACTGGCTTGAAGCTGGCTGGGAACAACCATCAAGCCAGGAGCAGTGGCTCTGACCGTATGTTTGTGGAAGCAAGAAAATGTACATTTAAGTTGCTCAAGCAAATAAGCATGTTATAATCATAAACTGTGAAGCCAGCAACAAAGAAAATAAATATTTAGCTCGGGAAAAAAATAAATAAAATCCATACACAAACCACTTAGTCATGTGGGAGGCAGGGTACACCCTGGACAGGTTGCCAATCTATCGCCACATATAGACAAACAACCATTCACATGCTCAGTTACACCTACGGGCAATTTAGAGTCCCCAGTTAACCCAGTGGGAGGAAGATCCAACACAAACTCCACACAGAAAGACCCCGGGAATCGAACCCAGGACCTTCTTGCTGTGAGGCGACAGTGCTAACCACTACACCACCATGCCACTGATTATCTATCTATCTATCTATCTATCTATCTATCTATCTATCTATCTATCTATCTATCTATCTATCTATCTATCTATCTATCTATCTATCTATCTAGATATATAGATATATAGATATATCTTATTTTGCATTTCCAACTTAATGTTGTAAGTAGGTGATGATACATTTAAAAGGCAGCTACAAATCTCCCTGTAATAATAAACAAGACACCACAACAAGACATCATGATTTCAGTGC
>OMLM01006470.1:12613-35575 GCA_900302695.1 Helostoma temminkii | reverse complement strand
TGACTCTTTGTAGCATAAGCACCCCCCTCAATACATCAACACCTAGATTAAATATGGATGATTTGCTAGACTGAAAGAATTTGGCCTAAAAACAGATGAACAATCTGCAGAAAGCTATTTAAAAGTGATGTGTGTGGGTGGCGCGCAGGTGAACAGGGTGAAGGAGAATCTCATACCTCAGTATATAGGCAAATATGACCCTGTTCTTGCCTCGCTCCATTACATCATTGTAAAAAATTATTTGAGAATCTGACTACGTTAAAGATTCTTTCAGGCTCAAGACAATTTCACTTTATTTTCTCTGCACTGCACTGGAAAACTTTCCAACCAGTCATTACATAAAAATTGCACAGACAGCACCTCCATCAGGACTGCACCATTTTGTTATTTTAATAACAAATGTTTTGATGTTCACAACATCTGAATAAAAAAATCTTCAATAAAAGCCAAATTTGTAATCACCACTCACCACTGCCTGTTGCTGCTGCTCTCATTTTCTCTTCATAACAGACATATTGGCTCAGAATCATGGAACCAAGCCACAAATTGACTTTCATTGGCTTCTACTTTGCCATTTTTCATATCACTGTTAAGTCGCCATCACTGAAATTAAACTCATCCTTCCTTTTCTTAGTTTCCTTTACATTAAAAGTGTTAAAACACAAGAGATTGTGACCTTTGAGGCACTTGGAGAATAAAACCTGAAAAAGTTCAGGAATAGTTTTAAGATTAGTATTAAATCACATTTTTTAACAACAATCATCATTAGCCTAAAGAGATCATAGTGTTTGGTATGACTATGTTTGTAGGTTTCAGTACAGTCAGGTGTAGGTGAGGAAGAATCTGTGAAGAAAAACAATGAAAATAAATCACTTAGTGATCCTTTAAACACAATACAGCCTTTTGTTAGTTCATTCACAGGAAGCATACTATAGTACTTTGTATGCACCGCTGGTTCACACCCGTAGATCATCATCATAATCAATGTTTCATTATCATCATTATCTTAATCTTTTCAGAAGCAGTTTTTCACAGTTCTCACTAGAATCCCCGAGGCATAATCATTGAACCTAAGCACGAGAAGTAATAAAAGACAATTCAAACATAAGAGATCAATCAAAACTCATGCACATTCTTGACCGCCACAGAATTCAGCACGACAAGCTTGGAGATCAGCCTGCACCAGCTGAATCACTTGGTTTTTACTAAGATAAACTGGATAAAAACAGTAGTAGCATTAGTCACAAGTACTGAGTAAGCTTTGTTAGCTGTCATGTTCTCTGGTAGTGATATGAAGTATGAAATGCATAGAGAAAGTGGTGATTCTCATCATTACTAAGATTAAAACTTTACTAAGATTTAAATCTGTAAACTGCATAAGTACACTGTCACCCGGCACCAGGGATAATTGTGCTTTTATATAAGCTACCAGGGCTTTTGTTCTGTGACTTTACAGTGGGCTTACATAGAGTACCTACATGTTCTAACAGTTGCACGGATAAAGCTGAATGTTCTATTAGTGCATTTATCTGGTGTCCACAGTTGTGTTCAGACCAAATTTAAAAGCATGTTTTTGTCTTGTGTTCAGTTTGGGTTTACTGACTGTGCAGGTGCTAGCTCTAAGCTAGCTAGCAGTATGTGCGTATCATAAGCCAGGTGGCTAAACTCATGTTGGTTCTCAATGTTGTTCTTTAATGTCTTTGCATAATAAAGCTATTGTTCCACTATATCTTAAAATCTACTGTCTTAATACATTATAAGTATGTTTACACTGTCAACATAGCAAACTTTAATGTAAGACCTGACTTAATTTTTGATGACCTCATAGGTTGTAGCTTCTCCTCGCACAGCATCAAATACTGATGCTTTGTTACAGCATGTTGTACTTAAGATAATTAATTTAAGTTAATTTAAAAAGAAAAAATACTAAAATACATTACATAAATTGTTTTTTTACAAGAATAAGTTCAAGTTAATAAAAACTAAATTAAAAGTAAACCACATTTTAGGTTCCATATTTTCAAGCAACAACTGTTAAGCTCACACTAACTGCACACCACAGTATTGCACCACTTGTTTTGCACTGGTCAAGAGGTACTTTGCTGAAAAAATATTTACAAGTGGGCACATTACATTGCCCTAAATCATGGGAAAGTGTTCCCAATTTAGAACTTATTAAAAAATTAAAAATAAGAAAACATATTGACATGTTTTTACCTGTTAACACTATAAAATCATTGTGCAAAGACATTGAACATATACACTAACTGGACGCTTTATTAGGTACACCTGTGAAATCCAGTGCAATCCAATGCTTTGTTGGGAAAGTTATAATTTCTCAGTTTTAAAAGTTAGGACTGTCTGAAAGATGATAATTCTAATGTGCGTGTATATATACTTTATATATGTCATAGTGGGTAATGGAATCATATTAGAATGCATTATATTAAGAGGTGTTCCTAATGTTTTGCCTCCTCCATTCATTTTAAATAGGGTGGCCAAAAGATTATGACCTCCTCCTAATATAATGCACTCCACAATGATTCCACCACCCACTATGACTTCAATAATAAACATTATAAGAAATATCAACTTTAGAAGTTCTAACTTAAAAACTGAGAACTTGTAAAAGTAGAATTTACAACAGAGCTGCTGTATTGGATTGCATTGGATTTTACAGGCGTATATAATAAAGTGGCCAGTGAGTGTATATCCAACATAATATGTATAAGAAATGATGAATAGAACCATTTGGCTTGTAATATGCACTGACACCGTCTGACATGTTTGCGTGTGTGTGTGTGAAAAATTCAGTCTGATGTCAAATCTAGCAGGAATTGTTTCAGGTATTTTCCTCTTGTCTTTATAATTTTGTATAAATATAAGCCTTTTTTTCATCCAAACCTTTGCTTTGACTTGACATGCAGATGTGACACCTGAAAAATTCGGCTTCCCGTTTGATCTGAAAACACCTCGGTGTTAACCTATCAGCCAATGAGTGATAAAAGTAGGTAAAAGATCTTAATCATAATCTACCTGTAACCTAGCATAGCAACCTATTAACATAGCAATGTGTCAGAGTGGTTTGTCTTTTTGGTAAAGTCTTCATTTTGAGGCGATGAACAATAAATCAGGCACCTTTGACAAACCGTGAAAATGTCCATTAGAAATTTGAGGCATCCAATAGTAATAAAGTGAAAGACATCTGTTAGAGATTCGTCATGCTGTAGTGCACTTACCCATGGTTATCATAAAAAATGACTAAATAATTGACGTATTTTCTGGTAAAAATGAAAGGTACAATAATTACAGTTACACAGTTTACCTTTAAAAACCTTTTGTGTGCCAAAATACTTAATGCACAGTAGTACATTATTATTATTAATACAGTACAGAAAATCCAGACGGATAGTAGACTGATACACCAATCATGGAGTTCATGATGCAATACACCTAAATTACTAATCTCCACTGCCTCCACTGTCAACTACATATTGCCCAAAGAGTGGAGAAGGCAGGCACCCTGAGGTGTATAAGCATGAAACATATAATAACTTACAATACCTTGGTAGGGCTCATCAGTTTTGGTTTTCTTACTTTTTAAAAAGCACAAGTTATTTTGAAAACTTAAAAAACAGCTGGAAATCAGACAATATTCGCTAGTGTGAAAATCAGAAAACAAAGTCAGAGGGAGCTGTTTGTGGTGGATGGTGGATGAATAATGCACACAAGTTCAATGCCATAGTCGTGTGGTGTGTGTGGTTAATTTTAAAGGTAACTCTTTATGTTAGAGGTACAGGATTTATCATGAATTCATGCATGTAATACTACATAAAATATCAGGACTTTACATAAACTAACAGTATCTCATACATATGTTAAGTCAAGAACAATACATTCATTAATGCTGCAACAAATGTATTTGAATCATAATGATTTTTTAGTTTTTATATGATGTTTATGTATGCATATTATACATACTGTTGTGTATTGCTTTCTCCACAAATGTTACACAGAATGAAGATATTTTACTTTGCTAGCTTTGCAATTATACATTTGTTAATACTTTTAATCAGTTATGTTAAATAGGTAGTAAGATATCAAATAATACTGCTTGAAATACTGCTTAAAATATAAAATAAAAAAATCTTATACGTATCTTCAGGTAGGAGAGAAGGACTGACTTTACTAAAACTGACAAAAAGTGTGTAGAAAGAAAAGAATTAGCAGGAGAGCGATTAATTAATATATTGTTCTTGTCACACATGCGAATGAGATTGTGTTCTGTCTGTTAAGTCCTGATAGTTCATGTAGTAGTACATACATGATTTTTCATGTACATTTATCATAAACTGTCAAGCATTTTGTTAAAGGTTAATTTTGCTTAAACATATTGTGATTAAATCATGTTAAAGGTGTGATATTATGCAAAATCTACATTTTAGTCATTTTTATACATTTGTATGGCTCTCGCGTGTATGTAGGCACACCCCTAGCAGTTTAGAAGTGTTTAAAAAATATGTATTTTGCTGGTTTGTAGTATCCAGCCCAAGAACTGGGAGAGTGTCATAGTCCCTCCGACTACCACATCCTACGTTGAAAAGTTCTGCCTGCCATTGTAATTCCTTGTTACATCAGTATAGAAGTAGAATAGAAGTATTGGATGAAACTCATAGCTCTGGCAGATAACAAATGTTGAAGGGCTTGTATCAGGGCCAAAGCAACTGGGGACATGTAAATATGAAATCCATATGAAAATGAGCTAAATCACATTTACTAATTTTAAAATAATGTGATCAGATAAAGCTAGTACAAACCAAAACTGATGAGCATTAGGTTTTATTATTGGCACTCTTAAAAGAATGTATATCACAGCTTTTGTTGTCAGTATCCCTCTTTTTCTTTTTTTCCATTTCATTGCACTCACTGTTGGTCACTCTAGTTCTTTGCTTTGGCACATTTTAGGTTAAACTAATCTGATCGATGGCACTGCACAAGTGATCACAGAGGAGGAGATAAAGGAGGAGGAAAATAGTGTCACAGACTTTCTCCTTTCACTTGCTCGTTGTTATTAAGCCCAGGTGAGGGTTTACTCTTCATGGCCTCAGTACCGCCCCGCGACGTCTCCTGGAAGAAGAGATGTGGCATCCACACAGACATGATGATCCGCTTGTACTCCCTGCGGAAGTTCTGGTTCAGCAGGCCATAGATGATGGCGTTAAGGCAACTGTTGAAGTAAGCCATGAAGTAGCTGACAACAAAGAGCCACTCAGGAATGCGAGGCACCACTTCTTCAGGGTTGATAGCAACAGCAAGTCCAATAAAGTTGAGTGGTGCCCAGCAAATTGCAAACAGCACAAACACCACAAACATAGTGATGAAGTTCCTCAGGTCGCTGGGCTTGATGCGAGGGCGAACCTCTGACTTTACCTTCCGCCTCACCTGGATGACCAGGATCCAGATACGCAGGTAACAGAAGGTGACCACAGCAATGGGCACAAAGAAATGGATGACCACCACCGTGATGGTGTACGACGTGCTGACCGTCTGTGCAAATGTGCATGAGTAGATGCGTGGATCGTACTGCAGTGAGCCGACAAAAAAGTTGGGCACGATGGCTAAGACTGTGAGCAGCCAGATAAGCGCCACCAACAGCAGTGTGTTGCGGTAGCTGTACAGCTTGTCGTAGCTGAAGCTGTGGCAGATGTAACAGTAGCGGTTGATGGCAATGCCTGTTATGTTGAAGATGGAGCCAATGACACTCAGGCCCATCAGGAAGCCACTCACCTGAGAAGGACAAAGTGATGACAGTTCAGTGTTGCAGCTAATTACACCACAACATAATGTCAATATGAGTTTATTGCACTAAGGTTAATCTACATTTAAATAGCTTCATATGCTACCAGAGGAACAGTTTCAGAGTTGCTGGGGGTTAATAGGAGGGAAAAGGGGATTTTTTTTCTGCACCCTAACACAATTAAAGCAATAGAACTGATGAGCGCTTTGTGAGCAGGTAGTCAAGAGGCCAATCAACAAAGGTGGTTGAACTCTACATATACCAACCTTGTCTGCAGAAATTGCATTTCTGTACAGCTAAACTGCAAACATAAATACAGGGCTGCTAACAGTTACCACATTTTGATTTTATATAAGTAATGAAAATATTCATCCATTTTTTAAGAAGGAACATCTAGTTTAGTTACTTTTAGAAAGATTTTGGTTAAGGTCAGAGAAAGATTGTGTTCTGGCTTAACAGAGAAAGACTTAACAATGACTTAAGGCAAGATATGCTTGGTTACATATAAACAAAAACACAGTTTTTCTCTAATCTTAATGAAAGTCCAGTTGTTGCCTAAACCTAGTCATTAACAACATTTATTTAAAGAAATACATTGCATCTAAACATTATCATTTTTGCAAATTTAGTTGCACTGGAACATAATTTTTAGGACATATGTTTGGCTGTACAGATTGTAAGGCCCCTCTGAAGCAAACTAGAATAACAACAACAACAACAACAACAAAAAAAGCAATTTGTTAAATCCAAGTCAGCCTTAAATATATAGTCATAGCTTACCTTGCACTGGGTTTCACCCAGTGACCAGCCATCATGGAAGATGGCATACAACACCAGAGGGTAGGGGTAGAATGCAACCACCAAGTCAGCAAAGGCCAGGCTTACCACGAAGACATTTCCTGCAAGGACATGAGGAAAGGAAAGACAGTCGTGAGGCTGTGATTGAAACTGTAGCAACCTTGAAATGAAGCTGGAGCAGGTCTGTTTACATGATCACAACTCACCCACACTGCCCTAACACTGTCAACCAACCATACTAACACACACTGCAATGAGAAAGAAAACATCAAACTCATAACTCTGTAATAGATGCATACATTCATTCCTTGTCATGATCTCACACGATTAAAACCTTCCACTTGTGTTCTCCAAACTGACTGGATAAGGTAGAAAAAACACTCTGGACTAAAAATGTTTTCATTTAATTGAATGTTCATTAATTTATTTCACATAGTGTGAATGAAAAATGGGGACTCTGGTAATTAGACATTTCCGCTCTATCATCATTTAAATGCCTACGGCAGAAAAATAGATTCTGGCTGCGATGAAAAGGTACGGTGAAGGTCAACGCTGAAGATCTGGATGGGTGTAGATTTATGTGGCATTCAAGGGCAGGTAAATGAGGACTCATGGTTGTCTTAGTGTATTTGACACATGAAATCAAAACATGCTTAACATGTAAATACACATATGTATTAAGTATTTCAAACTAGATACTAGGTCCTAGAAGTAAGAAAATACTATATGTAACTCATTATCATACATTTCATGCATCTCTGCTCTTGAGGAAAATCATAGGCAGTTTTAAGTTTAAAGTATGAGCAGGATGAACTTGTTTTTACTTCCAACGTGACTTGAAACTCATCCTCAATTGATTCCAGTCTTGACTCAGACTCATGAATAATGATTCATGAGCAATGAGTCTTTCACAGAGAGATGCCAACAACAGACGCATGACATGTGATGCTCAAACAATACACAAGCTGTGTTGGTGATGGGATTGATATGAACCTCTGGGTTTAAAGGGAAAAGTATAGAATGTGGGGGAAAAAATAAGACACCTGCACGACCACATCTAACTCATCCAAATAATGCAGTTGTAACCTTGCTGTACTGTCAGGTGAGGTGGTTATGAAGTACTACTAAATAGAATACTCCTTAACCAAATCTTGGGGATCTTAGGATCTTCATTAATAGTCCCCACAAGGTCTGCCAGAAACCAACTGAGCTTTTCTGATCACATATCCATCTGCATGCAGCATGCAGATATGTCCTCTACAATATCAGAAAGATCAGACACTACATTTCAGAATTTTGGCTACCCTACTACTACCTGCAGGTGCAAGTCATAGCCCACCTTGCAGAGTGTTTGTTGTATGTCCCCATGCACAGAGTAGACATTTCTTGAAATTGCCCCCCTTTTGGCATCAGATGGCAAAATGGTGGCTGTACAGTGGCACCAATGTATTTGTTGTTATTTATTTTTGCACTAAACACTTGAAAACACTGGACACACAAGCAATAAAGTTCTGGGTTCTCCCTGTGTTTGTGTGGCTTCTTTCCAGGCACTCCCACTTCCTCCCATAGTCCAAAGACAGTCTAAACTGCCCATAGGTGAGAGTGTGAATGGTTGTTTGTCTATATGTGCCCCTGCAATGGACAGGTGACCTGTCCAGGGTGTACCCTGCCTCTCACTTGTATAATAGCTGGAATGGCTCCAGCATGCCCACCTGTGGAACCACACACAGATACTCTGTGGTCCAGTGGTAGCAGGAGAGCAGGATGTGCTCAGAGAGGCCAGAGTTTTTTCATCAGGAAAAAGAGATGCTGTTTGGCCTTCTTAAGCAGTGCAGTGGTGTTGGATAACCACAAGGAACGTGAAGGGTGAGACCTTTCTTGTTAGGAAACATTTTTATTTCCTTCTCCATTGTCACAGAGTCCACACAGCTGTTGAAGTGGAAGAGAACAGATGAGATGAATTTCTCCAGGTCTATCTTTGTGCCCTGCGCAGCCTGTTGCACAACCAATTACCACTGTGCGCGCTCAAAACAGTCCTGGAGTTGGGCCGTGTCAGGCCACACTTTTAATGTCTTTGGGGTGGCCTTTTGCCCCCGTCGGATGAGGGGGCTGTAAGCAGGCATTAGGGGTAGTGAGAGGTGGTCAGAGCCTCCAGAGATGGAAGAGCAAGGGCTTTATGTTTTTAATGTTTGATCTGACTGATTCAAATCCACAGCAATGATGCATGCAGCCTCTGGGTGCTGTTCTGTCAGCTGTTCTGTCTGCTTCATACAGTCCGGCTTGGTAGCTTGATAGCATCGGGGATCACGCTGTTAAGCCACGATTCAGTAAGTATCATCAAACAGCAGAACCTCAGCGAACGCTGTGTGTTAATCCACAGCCTCAGCTCATCCAGCTTGTTTGTTATAGCCTTCCGTAGCTAGACCTGTACACTCACTCGTCGTCCTCGTTTTTATTCCCTATTCCGACGCAGTCTCCAGCTCCACCTCGGGGGGATGGTAATCAAGGGAGCTGGAGTTTGGACTCTCGCTGAAGGAATGTTGCCGAACTCGATAAAAGGACGAAAAACGTGTGCACAGTTCTGGCCTATCTTGAGCAATACTGTGCAATTGTATGTCCTGTCCATACTAGTGACTTGCAGCAGGATTAATAACACAAAGTAATATAAATAGCATTTACCAGGAGAGCACAAAGCCGCTGTGTGTACATGAGCCGCCATCTTGAATATTATTTTTAATGGGAAGCAGCAGACAATAAACAACAGGTGTGGAGAAAGAAGTTGGAATTTGATCATGTTTTCTTTAGTGTGACATGATTTCATCCAGCAAGGTGCTATGTTAGCCTAGCATGTACATGCAAGCCCATATTTTGATTAATTACTATGGAACATGAATGCTGTAATTCTGTTGTTTACTTCGAAAGTGTCATGGCCTAAGATGAAACAGTTGTTGGTTAGAAGAGTTTCAGAGCACAATCTTGATTGTGAGCATTAAAAAAGTTCTAAACACAATAATTCAATCCTCCTGCATCATATGTTATTATCTCACATTAAATAAAATGGTGTCTTGTGTTGTAACACAGGACCATGTGCAGTCTAAGAGACAACCGATGGACATGTGCTCCTCCAGACTATCACTAAACTGTGAAAAGTATATCTGCTTGACTGGGCAGCTCTACTGGAATTGTCTGGGTTAAGGGCCTTGCTCTAGGGGATGATGCTGAACTGGTGCTGATGATGAAAGTATTACATTTACAATTTGACCAAGGAGATTTTACTTTGATTGAACTGGAGGTCTTTACTGTGTTATGTCACACTCTACACAGGCACCCCCACCCCTCACTGAAATCATGCAGTTTCAATCGTGTGAGAACGTGTCTGATTAGGACAATCTCCCACTGTCTGTTTGTGAGTTTATTAATATGTGAAAAGTATTTTTTAGTGACACTGTGAGCCAGTCCCGGCACTGTATTTATTTGACTGTAAATCATGTCAAACAGTGGAGAGGATGTTTATTTGGATTTATACCATGTCCTAGCATAAAATATCTTACATAAGAATAAAGAACATTCTAATAATTGGGAAGACCATATAAAGAATTTAAAAAACCCCCATAGATAAAAGGGGTCTTTAGCTCATCATGGTTCCCCTGTTGGAGAACTATTAATTAAAACTATTAATTTGGAGGAAATGTAGGAAAAGAAAAAAACAAACCTTAAAATCAACTGCAATCTCCAATTCGTGAGAGCTCTGATAGAAAACATGTAGTATAGAATTGGATGTATGCTAACCTGATACAAATTTGACCAAATAACAGCAATATCAAATTTTTATCAAAAAAAGAATTTTAAAATTAAAAAAGAAGGGCCTTAAGATTAAATGTAACAGCAATGATTATTGTAACATAAATCAGTGTCATGTTAGGGTAAACTGTGACACCAGAACATTTAAGTTTCCTGAAAATAAAATACACTGTTAAAGCTGTTTGACTGCCTATTGACAAGGCTCATCTAGCTACTCAGCAGAAACATATATTATTTCTCAGTCATGTACTAAGATCTTTTGGATTTGCTCCGTAAATCTCAGTGAAACTAATTTAAGCCCATTTCAGTGGGTTTTACTTCTCTGAGTGATGGTTGGGTGATTTTATAAAACGCACTGCGTAGTGACTTTAATCCTGTTAAGAGCACAGATATGTGTAAGTATCTTCTTTTCTAGTGAAACTTTGCATCACAGTTTTATCAGCACAATATGTCTCTGATCACATGCCTATTATACCTGGTTGCTGTAACTAGTAATTAAATCCATCTGCCAGTCTCTACATCTTCATCAGGGAAGGTAACTAAAGAATCAAGCTCAAAAACATGAGCTTATTTGGAGGAAATTTTTACTTTATTTGACTTGAAGGTCAAGACTAGACTAGAGGAGGGTTTTAAACCCCATGAGGCATATTTAATATATATAATTTGGGGCTGGGTAAATATATTTAATTTGATTTAATATAATATGTGAGGGATAAAATAAATCAAATCTAGTGATTTGGGACATAGACATAAACTGGATTTTAATTAATAAAAAGAGAGCTCATAGATGACACAATGACGGACCACTCTCACTGTCCACCTAAAGAAGCCAATCCCCCTTCCCCCTCCTGCCCCTTCAGCATATATTTCCTGGCACCATTACTAAAATCCTCTAACTTGTGACCTTTTTATTCTGCCACTATTTTCCTAGAAATGACCTTTGTTCTTCTTTCAATGGCAATGAAAAATTACATGTTCTCCCTGAAATGAAGCACAACTAAATATAGCAGAATGTTGGTCAGGGGCAGGGGCTAATCTCTCATCTCTAATCTGTGTGTGTGTGTGTCAGAGAAGTTACTGGCTCTGGATTCTGAGCCAAGATTTTTCTCGCATACAACAAAAGCAGAGAAGAGAGATTAATGCAGGGAAAATATTGGCAGGAATTAAATCTTAAAACATCAGAAATGAAGCTTATATAACAAAGCCAAGCTGGATCAAATAATCTTAGAGGGGTCTACAGGTCACTGCAGTTGGCCAGAGAAAGACAACTTTTCAGTGTCAAAAATTTCAAACACGTACCAATACCATTCAACTACCTCAGGCACTCTCTGCCATGCTACAACCAATCTATGAGATTCTGCAGAGAAGCTCTGCTCTCTTCTGTTCTGCTCGGTGCATAGACTTTCTTTTACACACTGGATACCTGAAAAGCTGTGTGAGTGTTGAGGTGCCCTGTGCTGTCTTGTTGGTGACATGTCCTCACCCTTCAGATGCCTCCTGAAATGGCAACATGGCAGATGATCCTGCCAGAGCTTGCTGACAAAGCCACTGAGGTAATCACTGGAATAAGCACAGGAAGAGCAACTGCCACCACAAATTCAATGACATCAGTGTGACACAGCATATTTAACCAACTGACTGCTTATTTATCAATACTGTCAGAGTAGAAACTACAACATCTAAAGTATGGTAAACTGTGACATCAAGCATCAGCAACAGAGGAGAGCAGTCAATAGAAACATTAGGTTCATTATACGATCATTGTTGTTGTCCTGGCAAAGGCTTTTAGGAGGCCTTTTATCACATTGTACTGCAGCAGCAATGTCAATGACAAAAAGCAGAGATGTCTGAGGAGCAGTCCACGTGATTCAGCTGGATGACCACATGCAACAAGGCATGAATAAAAAGGCTGTCAATTGACAGGCTATGACACAGGAATGTTGAGTCTTAGTATAGGGCCCCATTTCCAGATGAGACTGGTTTGAGTCAGGTTCACCTTCTGCTGCCAACTCACAGCCAATTCTATCCACTAACAACCTTCTTGATAAGTTTTGCTCTGCACTCAGATCTGGACACTGTGATGACAATGACCAGAGTAGTAAACATCTTATGTCCTGTCTTGCCGTCACTCGATTTGTGTGCTGTCTTTCACACTGTGGATCACAACCCTCCTAGTGCAGCTTGGACTCTACAGACTGTACTTATATTCGAGTAACAGAACACCCCCAACATCTGTCATGTCCCAGCTGTGGACTGGCTCCTTCTCTACTCCAGACTAATTACTCACCTCCTCACACCTGACTAGTGACTTAAACCTCTTGTTCATACATATGTACAAACAAGTGCCACACTATGATTGTTATTAAAAACTAACTGCATGTTCCTGTCTCCTCCCCATTTTGCGATGACTGGCCAGTCCTTTTGAAGAATTACCCAGCAATTAATATTATAATGCACCCCACAGATGAACTCAGCACAGCTTGCTGCAGCTTTGCATTGATATCCACAAAGTTAACCTTTTTGTGGCTCACCTCTGAATTTAAATGTGTTTTCCCTGCAGACACCTTAAACTAAAAAAGCTATAAAATGAAAGTTTAACTAAACCTCCACACCTCGTCTGCACACTTATAACTTTACACACACACAAAAGGGCACAGCAAATCAAAGGTTTTCCACTCTGCTCAGAGCAACCAATCACCTTTGATCACACACATTTGCATCTGCTGAACAGCAGCATTCACCTACCAAGGCAGGATTTCACCCAGGGGTCAGCTTGTTATGCGTTGGTAACAGGAATATGCTGCAGACTTTGGAGTATTGCTTGTGGTATTAAGTAAAAATCCAATGGGCCTTGTTAATGTGATATGTGTGTTTGCAATTTTTGTGTTTGCAGAAAACGCTCATTTGTGATCAAGTGGACGGGTGCAATCAAATACTGCCTAAAGGGGAAGCATGAATAACCCACCAGTGATGAGTTTTCACAATAACTGTCCCATTAGCTACATCTGTCTTCACCATAACTTGACAGCAGATTAAATACCAAGATAAGTTCCTGTTACTTTTTGTTTCCAGGAACTAAAATTCAGGAACCTCCTCAGCGGGAATTGTGATTTTAATTTAAACAGCAGGGCCAACTGTGACAGTTGATTATGAAATCCATTCATTGTGGCAAATAAACAAAATAAAACAATCTCCATATAAAAAATGCTTCACCCTATCTGACCAGATAGCAGCACTGCAGGCCATGCCCTCCTAAAAATTAGATGCAATCCAATTACATATTCCTGAGGAATGTAATTGCAACTGGATTAAATTTTTTCTAGCGAACATTATCGTTATGTTGTCAGACAATGTATTTTGTAATGGATGAAATGTCACAGAAATTAATTAAAGTTGCGTCACATGGAGGTGGTTGGGAGGGACAGTAGATATAAAACATCCAAGGCTGGAACTCTGCAGACCCAAGTTCAAGACCAGATCCTGCATGAGGTTAGGTTTAGGCATGAAAAATACTCAGGGTTAGATACAGATCATGTTTGTGTTTAAATTTTTATGCAGACGCTGTGTGTGAAGTGATCTGTTTCATTTTTCTCTAATACCAACCCACTATCTTTCCCTGACCCTAACCCAGTGGTGTAAGTGCATGAAAGGGACATGAAACTATGGCCCAGGACCTAAATTTAGAGCCTGGTTACCTGGGTGGAAAAAGTTTCGTTTTGCCTTGGAAAAATTCCAGTGGTCAAAACATGCCTATTATCAATGTGTGTGGATAGCAAGCTGGTCAGAGGACTCGTTATACTTCCATTCATAAAATCACAGTGAAAGCTTATTTAGAAAAACATGCTTAATGTGTTGGCACAGGATATGTGATGATCTTACACAGCCAAATGTGTTATTAAGTTTTTATGTTAGATTGTGTAACAATTTATATAATATTCATGCTCTGACGTCAGCAGTAACATCAAAGGTGTTCATTTAATGGGGCTGTTGAGTTGAATAGGCTGATCTTTATTAAACCATTCACAAAAAGCCTGAATGACTAGTGCTCTCCACAGCAGAAGTAGGTCCTCTGCAGTGTGTCATCTCCTAAAGGGCCATTGTCTAAAATGATAGCAGCGTGTAGACCAGAGCACAGCAGCAAGAGTCACATGACCTGCACTGGAGTGGGAGACCCAGCAGCTGTGTAAAAACAGCAATTTGGTTGAGTGCCACAACAACATGGTGACATCTGCTGAGATGAGATGAAGACACGACAGCAGATGAAACTCACTTCAGAAAAAAACTATTACATATTGTAGCTCCACTTCTCTCACTGTACAGTAGAGCATCTATTCTCTGCTATAAAACTAAAAGAAAAACCCTTTCCAAAACTAATTTACAATGTAAGTTCCATTTTAAAGAGTTGGCCACTTAAAATTACACATCAAGCACCACAGGTAATAGACTTGGCACATTGCTCCAACTAAGTGCAAACCAGATGGGATGGCATGTTGCTGCAAAATGCCCTGTTAGCTATGCTGATTAAATTTGCCCTCAGTTTTGACTAAGTCGCCAACAGTGTCACCAGCAAGGCATCCTCATACCATCACACTACCTCCTCCATGCATCACAGTGGGAAACAAGCAAGACGCTGTGCCTTAAAGACCAGAGTTGAGAACCGCTGGAAAGCATGTTAAGGAGTCAAGAAACTTTTGACAACGCACATTTCTGAATTGAAAACCATTCCAGGTACGGCACTCTCAAATCCAGTGAGAGAGTGCCGTACGTGTGCCAAGCTAAACTCTGTGTAAAAGTCCCCCAGTTATGTCTGTAGCTGTTTGACTGAATGCACAAGTGCTGGTTTCTTCTCCTAGCACATCTCCTCTGCTGTGCAGTCAGTTTTACTAGACACCGTGTGTTAAACACACATACTAATTAATTATGAGCACTAATATAGATTCAACAAAAAATGGCAAAAATTAGATGCATTTGTGTTTTGTTTTGTGTACAAAGAAATCTAGAAGTTGATAAAAAGCCAGATAAATGCTCTGCTTCCACTTGATCTCTGTGGAGAATGACGCTTTGGAGAAGACGGACTAAACGCGTCTCAGGTGGAAAAATATATATTTTATGCCAACTAAGTGTTAGAATAACACACAGTAATTTTACTAATGCCAGCAGTGGAGGACAGCCACTACAGACATTCGAGAAGTAAATGAGAAGAAAATGCTTAGAGACAACTTGCAGGTTGTTCAAATGACAGAAGCTCTTAATTAGTTTATTGTGTCAGTTGTTAAAAATACTGAGTTGACATGGAGGTTATAGTACAAGTAACATTGTATTCCCGTCCCATTCCACTTTTGCCAGTGGTCCTGCTGAATTTGTTATATTTTTCACTTCAGTGGGTGCCCGTAGCCTGATCACAGCCCAGAGGCTTTAACTGAAGCCATTCATCTGTAACGATAGCTCATGTGCCAGCATCATTAAAAGTGAGTCATTTGTCAGTGAAAGCAAACACGATTAGCACATTGTAGGGTACGCCCGAGGCAGGAGAACCTTCCAGCACACATGAGACTGTACTACCAGGGTATATCTCTGACCTACCCTGTCCTTCTCCCACACCCTTTCACATAATTATGAAGTTCTCTCATATCTCGCTCCCTTTTCCCTTGATTACCTGACACCCTTTTCCCTCTTCCACGATTTCTCCTCCCATTCTTTTGTTCCCTCTCACCCCTCATTCTCTCCACTGTCACATTCTTTATTAAACATCTTTCCATCCCCCCATCTTCCATTTGGACCAGCCATTGAGGAACTGGTTCCTGGAAATGGAAGGATGGAAGGCAGTTGTTCAAAAGATAGGGCTCTTTATCAATTCTGCATCACCTCAGCTGGCAGTGATGACTCTGGGATGACAAAACTCAGAGCTGATTGATGGTGACAGTTAAGTACAAAAAAGGAGAGGAGGATGAGGAGGAAGAAGAGATGACATAGGGAGTGGATGTGGAGAAATCAAAGTGAAGGAAAAGGAGAACAAAGGACGGGAAGCAACCAGTGGTGCTCTGTGATGGTTTCCATACATATGTATGGCCATGTAATATGGTGTCCACATCAAAGCTAATACTATAACTGCACGCTGACATACACACGATACAAGCCACACATAAGTGACTGCTGTTGTAGCAGCACACTTCAGAGTGGTTCCTTTCACTATAAAGCCTTCTCATTGACAGTTCTCATTGGAAATTGGGGCTGTAGTCAGAAGTTCTAAGGAGTAAAGAGAGAGAAGGACGCTTAAGGATCTAAGAGGGAGAAACCATATGTGAACATAAAATTGGCACTTTCAACCAAGTTTGTGGACCTTTTTTATTGTCAAACTTTCAACTAAGTTTGCAGAGCTATTTTATGACCTTGTTCCCTTTGCCTTGATTACCTTAAATTGAAATCATCCTCTGTGGTAGCAGACTACAGCATATACAAGATGTTGCTACCAGATTCCTTACAAGAAAGATGCAATTTTATGTAACAGTTTTAACTAAGAAATTGTACAAATTGCTTCTAAAATCCTAAATACCCTTGTGCCACAGTACCTCTATGATTGACTCATTACTTTTGGTTTAGAAGAGTTGTTCCAAATTGTGGCTTTTAGATGGGAAACGTCAAAAAAAATAACTATTTCCCTAAATTACCAATTTCCCTTCTCTTCCTTTGTCTCATTTATGATTTATCTCAGTTCCTCTGGCAGAGCTTCAACTGTGATGAAATTTCATGTGAGTATTGGTCCTACATTCATTTTTATTTTCCTTAATCAGGAACTAGAATACAATATGCAGTCCGGCATGCCCTGTGTAGTGCCCTTAGGTGGTAGCACCACACCTGTGGTATTTTGTAGTCTGGGCCATAAGCCACCCTCAGACTCGAGAAGAAATCAAGATAAATTCATCTTCATACATCAAATATCTGCTTGAAATTCATAACAGATATGGAGGCAGTGCTTGCCTCAGACACTCTGATGGGTACACTCTGGTGAAATGCAAGCACAATGAATGAAAGAAACCTTGGAAAGATGCATCTCTGTAGTGTCAAAAAATCAAAAAATGAAGGTGATCTCACAAAGAAGTATTAAAATAACAAAACAAAACAAAGGGGTCTAATGGTAATTGTCTGCACTTATATAGTGCTTTTCTACCTTATTGGTACTCAGAGTGCTTTTACACTGATTCACATACACACACCGATTGCAGAGCTGGCATGCAGCTGACCAGAATCACTGGGGGGCAACATAAGGCTCAGTGCGTTGCCCATGGACACTCTGACATATGACAAGAGGAGACAGGAATTTAACCACTGATCAGTAGACAACTGCTCTACCTCCTGAGTCACAGCTGCATCCATGTATAGGCTGAAGCCAGAAATGACATTACCCTGACATGTATCAACACTAATTCTCATTAGGGTCACACTGTAAGTACACTAGATGACTTTAACCAAGCTAGCTGAGCGCACATGGAAACAGTCCCAGCATGGTCTACCTTTCATGGCAGGTAATGCATTTGGTTAATCTCTGCTGTGAAAACTCTACTCCAATGTTGAAAATAGTTCAATGACATGAGAAGGAAAGCCAAGACATGAGTTGGCAGAAACAGTAGTGCAGTTTAATGACAAGCTGCCCTCTCTGATACAGCATGTAGCTGCAGTCAACAGTCATCTTAAAAAGATGAAATGCATACATTAGGTCTTTATTGAAACAGGACAATGATATATGACACTCTCTCAAACTCATTACTTTTATTAAATTAAGCACTCATTACCCAGGTACACCTCTCCTTCACACTCTTATGGTTTCAAAAAATTATAAAGTGCTTTTCTCTCTATTTTTTAAAAATATTTTTCTTCATGGTCTGTAGCATAGAAAACCTCATGTGCTGCTACTATGAATAAGTTATGAAAATTACATTTCTATACAACTAAAATGCAACCTCGACTAGGTTTTCCTGAGATACATAATTACAACCAGATTGTGTTTTCTGTCAACATAATGACCATATGTTCACAATTAACATAAATAACAAGGCACAAATACTTGGTCCTAACATATCAAATACTTGCCAAATGATTCGACAACATCCATTTTTCTTTTCCACTAAAATATCCAAACACACCGATATATGAATCCAGATTTACGAACATGTTTTGGGTTCAGGCACTTACAGCACTGGGTTTGGGTCAGGGAAAGATCATGGGTTGTGTATTAGCAAATAATGTAACAGATCACTTCACACACAATGTCTGCATGAAAATTTAAGCACAAACATGATTTGTCACAAAGTATTTGTCATGCCTAAACCTAACCTCACGTAGGACTCTGGTCTCGAACTCCGGTCTGCAGAGTGCTAGTCTTGTGTGTTTTATGCCCACCATCCAGCCCAACCACCTCCTTCTAAATCAATTCTGGTTAATTAGTGTGACGTTTGATTCATTCATTGTCTGACAACATAATGATTACATTCGCTACAAAAATGTAATCCGGTTGCAACTGCGTTTCTCAGGAAAATGTAATCAGGATGGTAGTTTAGTTGTATAGGAATGTAATTGTTAGGAGACAGGGTTGCACCTCCAGCAGAACCTGTGTGAGACACAGACAGAGAGCATCAAAGTCAAAATACATCAAAATACAGTAATAGGCATTACCCCTTATGTTGACTGCACACAATTTGGGTTCGACATGCCTGAATAAATGACTCAATTTAGACATTTTATATAAAAAGCTGCCATGTAAAGGTGAAGATATAGATACTAACAAGGCTGATGGCCATTAATGAAAATGCTGGCTGTAGCCCCAAAGCATCCCAGTAACAGTGCCAGACTCTTGTCTTGTCTTGCCAACACATTGAAGGCTAAGTTAATACATTTCATTACATACATATCCGTTTCAGACCTTTGTCAGCATCTCTGTCAGCTTGGCATATAGATCGGACACTGCTTGTCTGCTTTATTTAATTATACTAACAATGATATTTGATGAGTCAATCATCTTTTTCTCCTTTCTGTCTTCGGATCCCCTGCTCTCTCTGCCCTCAATGATTTTTGTGCATAAACACACTCACACCTGGTCCCATTCTGCCCGATTGAGCTCTGCCTCTACTAGCCTCTTCACTTGGTCCCAGTCAGTAATTAATCTCACTTGTGTATCAATCATGGTCAATATAAGTTGGTAACTCTGACAAACAAATTTCAGGTTTCTACACAGTAATGTCAATTAAATAAAAATATACAAGGTGAAATCAGTGTTAGCATTAATGCATTAATATTCACACCCTTTAAAATGTCCAAATGTCTAATCCAACAGAGGTCCAGATATTTGGTGCCAGTAGTCCCACAATTAGTGAAATGGGGATCACCTGAGTGCAATGAATGTGTCTAAAGTGATTGCACTATAAAGATACTTGTGTCTGGAAGGTCTGGTCACAGGCTAATCAGTATTCTTGGCTACCATTACACCATGTAGACAAGCAACTAATTGAAAAACGGAAGTCAGGGATGGATACAAAAAAATCTACAAGGCACTAAACATCCCCTGGAGTTCGGTGAAAACCATCATCAAGAAATGGAAGAAATATGGCTCATGTCTAAATCTACCCAGAATAGGCCATCCACACAAACTGAGCACCCTCTACCTTAACAGGTAGAGGGTGAGATGAATGCGGCAAAATATAGGACAATCCTGAAGGACAATCTTATTCAGTTGGCAAGAAAACTACGGAAAGTCAATGACCTGAAGCATACAGCGAAAGCTGGGCAGAAATGGTTTACTGACAACAAGGTGGATGGTCTGGAGTGGCCGAGTCAAAGCCCAGACCTCAATCCAATAGAGAATTTGTGGATGGACTTGAAAAGGGCTGTTTACACCCAATCTCTACACAGCCAACAGAGCTTGAGCAGTTTTGCAAAGAAGAATGTCATAAACTTCCAGTGTCCAGATGTGCAAGCCTAATGAGACCTATCCACATAGACTCCATGCTGTGATTGCAGCCAAAGGTGCATCTACTAAATACTGTCCTAAAGGGGGTGAATGTTATTGCAAACATTGATTTCACCTAACATTTTTTAAATGACATTACTTTGTAGAAATCTGTTTTCCCTTTGACACTTTTTGTCAAAGTGGCCAACATGTATTGACCACGATTTGAGTTTATGACTTTATAATGTCAATAAAAAGGGTGAAAGATTCAAAGGGGATGAATACTTTTTATAGGCACTGTAGTTCTAGTTCTTTTTTCCCTGTATTTGGAAATTTTCTTCATTCAGCTTTTGGACTCTATATCTGCTATATCTCAATCTATGTTGTCTCTTTTATTTCCCTTGAACTGTCTGCTTGTTATTAGTCTTGCCTGGGCTCAGACTTGGCCTTTGATTTGATTTTGATTGATTTTGATTTGATTGCAGTCATGCCCCATTATTTAGCACTGTGACCTTCTTGCCGTCAGGTAGCAACATTTTGTATTTAATAAAAATACAATAAAAAAAAACTAAATTTTTTCTCTGAAATCATGAAAGAAACATGTTAATATGAGTGTGCAATAAACTAAATCAGTCTCCTAAAAACTATGCTTCCATAAAACTAGACTTTTTTTGTATAAAACAAAAGTTAGTCAATTTACGAGTCATTTTCAGAAAGGGCTCCAGTTCAGCAGCTCAAAATCAGTGTGGTTGTGTGCAGCTTCAGATTGGAATGTATGGATTTGCTGAAGTGTCGCTCTGGAAGCAAACTATATTGCTACTTGCTACAGTCACACACTGTAGGTTGTAAAGAAGCTTGTGGTCTTTGTGTTTCAGCTGGAAAACTCCCATGACTTCCCAAAATAGGATCTGCCACTCAGCTCTTAGACTCACAGTCGCAGATACTGTGTAGAACATGTACTGCAGAAATTTCTTTCTTCTGTTTGGGGTCTTGGGGACTTTGTGGTATCAGTGGCAGTTGTTTATGATCCTTCTATTGTGGGTTAGACATGATATTAAATATTTACATGGAAGCAAGTTGTTGGGTTTATAAATGATATCAGCTTATACTCCTACAAGATCACAGGCAAGAGCGAGAAGGAACTTAAGGAGGCAGCAAAGACAAACTGTTCTCTGCAAACCTGGCTTCAAAGCAACAGCCAACCAATAACAGGATCATTAACTGATATATCTAACATACACTTCTTGTATACCTTTCCGTCTTCAAACTCTTTGCGTACAAGTCTTTTGTTCAAGGTAGAAGTTATTCTCAGTTGTTGTCAAGAGGTGCATTTTACTTGCAGTAAAGCTCCCCAGCCAAGCCAGTCTCCTAAAACATACATACATAAATGTTTTGCACATTATACCACCACTACCATGTCCTTGTGACTTACTTTTGCTTGATAAATGTGATGTTTAATTTATCCACAGAATATATTGCATGATAACTACATGATTATGTTCGCTACAAAAAACGTAATTGTGACTGCAGTTTATTAGTAGAGGAATGTAATTTTCAGGAGAAGGGTTTAAAACCAGGGATGCTGTGGTAATGTGTCATGCGCTGTAACCATTCTGTTACATTTAAGTTAACAATTACAAATTCCATTTGCAGGAAATCTGGAACATTTTCTGAAAATTATATTTTTATCTGATATTTTCAGTATTTGAGGACAGTTTAATTATATTTTGTATATATAAGCAAGTTAGAGTTTGATTTTAAAATTAGAAGGATAATATAAGGTACTATAACCCAGTATAAAAGGAGGAACCACTAAAGGCTCAGTCTTCAAAGTAAAGATGGCTGCCCTTTCTAAAAAGAAGTATATTCAAGTATACTATTAGTATACTTCTTTTAATTAGTGTTAGTGTAAGTAGTGTTAAGTAGTGTTTAAGTATACTTGCTGTAAACTGACAAATATACTTAAAAGTCTAAATACTATAAATATAAATATACTATAAATATATGGAAATACCCAGCATGCATTTCAGTAGCTTAACTTCTGAGGTCATAAATTAATAATTTGTCAGAAATTGTTGTGTTACATGGTGTTTTGCCTTTTAACAGACTAAGTATAGTCGATAATTAATTGTTGTATCATAAACTTATTACTGTTAGTAGGAAGGGTGAGCATCAGTAGGAGCTGACTCTCAGTAACTTTAGATTTGTTACTTCTATAGTTATACAGGTGTGATGATTAACACAGTTATGCTTCACTTCATTAACATGGGAAGAAGTTATACTGCAGGAAAACAATTAACAGCTATTCTGAAGTGCACTTTAATCTAGTAGTTCAAGTAGTTTAAAATATATTTTTAATCATCTACTAAGTATACTGTTATTACATCACTAGTAAACTAAGAGTATATATAAAAGTCTGTTTGTAGTTCTTCTTCTATATGAAGTATTAAAATAGTATACTTGCAAGTATACTAGAAGTACATAGACATAAGTATACTTACTATACTTATAACTTTAAAGCCCAGTCCCACAAATAGCCAAAACATCCTTTTTAAAAAAAAAATCTGAGTGGTTATTGCACACTTTCTTCAAAAAATAAAGAAAATGTAAGATTTTTGATGTATTA
>OMLM01006470.1:0-12593 GCA_900302695.1 Helostoma temminkii | reverse complement strand
TTTTGATGTATTACATTTGATACATCAGAAGTCTATGATAATTATTTAATCAAAAGATTTTTGTGTATTAAATATGATACAAATGGCATTATAGTGTTAGGAAATAAACTTTAAATATACTTTTTTTATACTTTTTCAGAATGGTGCAGCTTATTACTGTCAAAGTTTGTAAGTGTTATGAATAAGGTTTCTAAACAACTACTGTTCATAATATTGAGAAAATATTCAGACAAAGGTCATAGTTGGAAAGCACTAAATGTGTGACCTTTGAGTGACACTGCATGAGAAACCATCATGCTACTATGATGAATCTAAGGGTTTCAGGAGTACCAGGGAAAATTATTGTCACTTAACAGTCCTTTTCACAGACCAAAGTATGTACATATGTTATGCCTGTGTCATCTTCGACATTGCTATCATACACATGGGGCCAGAATAGGGATTAACCCTACCTTGCTGAAAAGGACGTCTCTACGCAAACTTCTGTTCTTAGCCGAATAAAAAGCAGAAGAAGAGGAAAACTTTTTCTTTTCTTTGCACAATGTGAGAGGTTAGACACATTTCTCAATCTGCATACTTGCAAACAGAAACTTCATCAGCCAAAGCCCAAGTATGGCTCCAGTACATATCGAGCCAAGTACAGATCAAAGAACTGGAAGCGTTCTTGCCGTGCCTATTTTACCTAGGATGCTCTGGGAGCAGATTTATGGGGAAGTGGGGAGTTAAATATCCTGTCATGCATTTTGCACTACTTAGCAACAAAGGCAGATGAGCACATAATTGTTTCTACTGCAGGTGTTGTACTGTTGCTAGAAGTTTCTAGGAGAGGAATTATTACTTTTTCGAATACATGGTAGATAGATGAAAATAGTGCCTACTAGACCTTTGCTAAATGTAACAATTTGCTATTAACAGTCCTTTTTTGCTAATAGCGGACTTTATCTGTGGTCATTCCATGCATTGTCAAAAATTAGCTACTGAATAATATATAGCCCATTTAATATATGTACTTTTCTATAAGAGTATATAGTATATACATGATGAGCATGGATGCTGCTCCCTCCATTGTGCGTTGAGTTCTGCGTCTTCTCGTACATACTTGGAGTTTGCACTTACCAAGTCTGAACCTCCAAGTACAGGAGGTCATTAGATTAGGAAATAACAATGTTACTGATTGTGGGGTAAAGAAAACTGCAAAGTATAGGCACCACATTGCATGTCAGACTGAGTACTTAACAGCAAGTATTTTCCCCAAAGTTAGAGACAAAGATATGCTCAAGGCAATATCTCTTTCCAAGGATGTCAGGGTACATTAAGGGTCCCAGCCCTTTCTGGCAATTGAGTTCGTAAAGTTGCCATTTTTGTTCTGTGTATACTGTGTACTAACATACAAGCAGGTGCATTTGTATGTATGTGGGTATGCAAATTAACATTATTCATATAGTTTTATTAAAGCTTTGTTTGTAAAGAACAGCAAACCATAAGGATATCAAGCATTCCTCAAACATTCAGGTATTTAGGCATCAATCCACAGGGGACTGTCGGTCCTGTATCTGCAGGGTTGGGTGATTGACTGACCCAGAAAAGTAGGATTCCACCCATTTCCTCCTGCAAATGTTATACAGGCTGACAGGGAGCCTGACACTTCAGACACTGTTGTTCTCTAATGAGCCAGTGAGAACAATCCAGCTTTTGCTTCTGCTTCTACCACTTAAATGTGGTAAAAGTGATTGGCATTTTCTTTTAATAATAAAAGATCTCATTATATTGCAACATATTTTTGTCGTGTTACATTAACACCAGAAATAATAAAAATACAATATTAATTGCAGCAACACAGAGGTGCTGTATGTAGGGCATAGTGGACAATATTGCCAATGTATCTCAAGAAAGTACTATATTTGCTTTATTCAGTGGGGATCATATGAAGTCTTCAAACATTGGGATTGGCATCACATATTTAGTCAAACAAAACATAACTGGCTCAGCAAATTCTTTGCACCATTTGCTTTTTCTGTGAAGTACAACCCTTTTCTTTCCAGATGTGACTGGTTCTGCTGGTGTATTGTCCTTAGTGTAATAATCAGTGTGACAATTACTGTGAAGGAAGACTATTTGAAGCTATAGCTTGTGACACTCTCTCAGCTTAACTAAATGTTGTTAGCTTCTGTCCAAACAAATCACAACTGGATTAATATTCTTAGGTTATTCAGTCAGATGTGAAACAAATGCAGTCATTATTTGCTGAGCTATTAATTAGAGCAAAAATAATTTACACGATTACTAAAACAGTTTACCATCACATCTCAACACAGGTTTTCTTACACGAATCAGTTAATAACTAATTTAATTTAATTTAATTTAAAATGTCAATATCTATAATGTCATTGAAGGGAATATGTGAGTGAAGTCATTGCCTGCCCTCACTTACATATCATTGTGGATTCTTGTAAAGCTGGACTGGAAATAAGAATCTGTCTTGGACTTTTGCCCAGACAGAACCACCATCAACATCTAGACATAAACCATTTTTGTATTCCCCTCCGATCAATGTACCTGCAGGTCTCCAGTACCACCACTTAGCTGAGTAATGTAATATGCTAAAAATGGAAATGAAATGTTATTATAATACCTATAAAAATTATGCATCCCCTGACATATGTTTGCTTTGTATAACCATTGTCCAGAATTGCATATTTTTGAGTATTATGTCTTCATGATGTACTTTTATATCAGGATACTAATTCACCTATAATTGGACCTTCCAGACACGAGTTACAATTACTACACATTCATTGCACTCCGTGATCCCCATTAAAAAAATGTATGACTTTGCTGCACCTGTGATTTCTTTATTATTATTTTTGTTTATTTATTTTTTCAGTTATATATTTCAGTTTGACATGGCATCTTTATATAAAAAAATAGCTAGAAACAAAACAGGCCTCATGTAGTCATTTTGCACATTTGCAGTGTGTTGCTTATGTCACATACTGTAAAATTATGATCTGCTTTGGGCCAACATTGTTAAAAGAATATTCAGATCAGGTTTTATGAAGTTCTATGTAGTGCGAGAAAACTTGTATTTAACATCTGCTTTTTACTGACTCTGATGCCAGCTTACACATACTACTACTGGTACTTTGTTAAAAAAATTCTATTCTGTCATAGTATCCTGTTTGCTTCTGCAGGAGGTTTCTGTCCCTCTTTTCCTTCCACATCACTGAGCTCAGGTTTCTTATGGCGCACATCTTGCACCTGCAGCAGATTAGTGGTGGTACTGCAGAATTGGTGTTACCGGCTACTGCAGCAAACAAGCTTGAGGGTTTTGCACATTTTGAAGCCTCTAGCGCTGAAGATCTCTATTTTTTTTGCACTTACTGGGACAGCCGCCGACAGCTCTTTGGGAAATCGCCCAGTATGGGCTGATGGCCAGTCCACACCTGCTTTTTTATCAAGTGAGGTTCACATCTATGTGAACTAGGGTGGGGTATGTCAAAGGAGCAGGATTATATTTAACAGCTTTGGATCAGAGAACAACTGTCGCAGCAAGTTTCCTTTATGCTGAGTGACAGCAAAAAGATTCTTGTGTTCAATAATAAATGAAATCCACGCCTGCCTCTTATACATCTCTATTCTTCCTCTGTGCTCTCCTATGTTAGGCAGTGTCAAAGATCTGACTGTCCTCCTTCCTCTTAGCACCTCTAATATGCTGTAGGACATGTAGTCACACATGGTATTAAGTAGGGAATTAGTCAGTCATGCATTTTGTTACTAGTAACAACCTCTTTACTTTTGCTTAAACAAGGCAAGTGCAAATTTCGCATTCAAAGTATAACCTCAAAATTTACACATTGCCAAGAAATGAAACACTATCCAAAACAGAGATAAGAAAAAAAGCCAAAAACCATTTTAGACAGTAAAGATCCCATAGACACAGTAAATTGTTTAAGCCTGAGAGGATAAATGTTTTCAGTTTCTATTTAATGCTTTCATGGACAGGGGATGTGATAGACAGGCAGTTTGTTTAACCCTCAGCAAATCTGGATTTTTTACTGGGTCCAATTAGAAAACCATCTGATGAATCTTAGGGCTCTGACTGTCTTTTGTGTTGCAGAGTAGAAATTTGTATTGAGAATGAGTGGAACGCTTTCTAATATGGATTATCAAGATTAGTCTAACATGTTTGAAATGGACACATTAAGCAGTTTTTCAGGATTGAGCTTTAGATACAACTCACTGCAAATTGATAACAGGTTAATTCAGTTATCTCACTGGTGTAACTTTTAAATGAAAGATCAGACAAGGTAAGCTTAACTGGAGTTAGCATATGTCAAGCTCCCTACAGCTTTCAGAATCATTTTAAACCAAAGTTAAAAAGCTTTTTCAGCCTATTTTGTACATGAACAAACATCAGTAATCATCTGCTATGAAAAACTGTTTCCTGTTGTTAGTCTCTGATCCCCAACCTCTACCAATCACCTGCTGTATCACCTGTTTACGCACCTGCTGCTCAACACATTGTTAATCTTCTGCTAAAAGATTTAATGTGCTTTACATTGTCTTAATATTCCACATTTAGCTTTACCTGCCCTGTTGTGACTGCCTGTCTGCTGAATGTAAGCCAGCCTTGTAAATATCATCATAAAGAAGTGATGTGGCATTTTGGAAAATATGCTAATGCAATGGTCCATAATGTTGTCAGTTGAAATAGCTCAACACAACTAATATTGTTTGGTTCCTCCAAGTTCAACACAAAATGCAACTCAAAATTACTTAGCCCCATGAGTAGAATACTTCATGAGAGCACACCTTTGCCTTTGTCTCAAACACACCAACTAATCAAGCCCTTGATTAGTTGCACCAGGTGTGTCTGTCAAAAAATAATTGTTAAAAAGATTAGGAGAAGAGATAATTGTCCTTGACAAAAGAAAAGTATTCCACAACAGTGAAAGCACTGAATGTTCACCTAGACATGGCAGATAAAGGAAGCTTTCAATTCAATTCAATTCAATTCAATTCAGTTCAATTCAATTCAAGTTTATTTATATAGTGCCAATTTTCAACAAAAGTCATCTCAAGGAAGTGCCTTGAAATGTTCCATTTTTTTTCCATCTTTGCAGATTATTGTATTATGATTGGGCATAAAAGGAGTGTCCACCAAAGTTCAAAAAGAATATCCCTCTGCTAAATTCTCTGGGCCTAAGCTCATGTAAGATGGACCAATAATGTAATGGCAGTAAAAGAGGCATTACATTATTACAAGACAGTGGAAACATGTTCCATATTTTGTTTTTGGGAAAAACTTACATTGGGTTCTCCATGTCAAAGACAAAAAACTATCCAAAATGTTATGAACAAACTGTGCAAAAGCCAGCATCTGTGATGGTATGGAGGTGCATCAGTGCCCAAGAGCATGAGTGACTTTTATGGGTGTGAAGGTACCTTTAATGTAGAGGCACTGCTGCTATCAACGCAACATTTTTTACTTTAAGTCAGTGGATATTTTAGCCGGGCAAGCTATATACAAAACACAGAAAATATATGAACGAGAGCTATCAGTAGATATGATTCACAATGGGAGAACCACCCTTTAAAAGAAAGCTGAAAGTTTTTCTTCTGTGTAGCTGCATGGATGTTGTCAATCTGGAAACAGGAATACACTTATCAATGCTTATAAACACCTTGCAGAGAGCTGGAATACCAGATTTTTCAATACTTGGAGCACACAAACTGGCTTTAAATTCAGTCTGCAAATAAGGAAGCAAGATAGTTGCATGTGGTGTTGTTAAACTGGTAAATGCAAATGGTCAGTACTACACAGACTACTGTATGAAACTTTAGAATATTTTCAAGCACCTTACCTTGTCAAGAGGCTAGTGAGGGAATCTAGTAGTCTCACTACATTGAAGGTTATTATTAGGGCATCTAAGTGGGTTGTAGGAGGGGAAAGACATTAGTGCCCTCACTTACCACCCATAGAAGACTTGGCTCTCACTGCCCAGCATCATGTGCAAAATGCCTGTTGGATTAGCTGGAGACTAACCTAAAGGGGCTAAGATGAAGGTTGATTCAGATACATCCAGAAAAAATCAAGGGGTATTTTATTTGTACATTTTCAAGTAGGATGCAGGATAATAAGGAGGCAATTCCAACAGTGTGAGAGGAGCTTTTAGCAAAAAAGAGCAGATCCAAGGCAGCTGAAGGCGCAGGAACTTAAAAGCATTAAGAAAATAGACATGTCATTTTTTACAGCCAAAAAAAATGTGGTGCCTGCACTTTGGTTTGCTGCCACTATTGCCGTGGTTCCTGACAATGTATGATGTACCTGCTGTACTTTAAAGGTAGAGAAGCAAAAGAGAATGTTTTGCATATACAACAGAAAGTGGTTGGGGGTCCCATTATGTCTCTGTGTAGTTCAGTATGGGACATTTTGGAGCTCACAATCAACAGTTAAACAAAGGAGTTTAATGTACAAAAGCAAGACTGGTGATAAATCTGTTAGAATCCAGGGATATGCTGTAGCAGTGCAGAATACAGCACCAGTAGTCTCATCATGGAAGAAGAAGAACCCAGGGGAGGCAGTTTAAAGCTCAGACGGCATTTAACACAGGGTGGATTTGGTCAAAGCATATTCCAGCCTACTTGGAGCAAAGCAAGAGCAGCTGACATGTGGAAGGTGGTAGTAGAAAAGAGAAGCCAGCAGACATTTCTGGGCTCAATAGTCTCAAAGCATGGTCATTGGTTGAGATGCACAGAAATGTAGAAACTTAGCTAGAGGGAAGTGTTGGGCATAGAAGGGAGATGTGACCTGTGATCTTCCATCTCCCTTAAATCATATATGGATAGGTGAGTTTCAGATATACTTTCACTTTGGTACATTCTTGTACAGTAAAGGAACGAGCCTGTCTCAAGGGGGAAACAAAGTTGTAGAAATGTCAGGCAGCAGATGCTGAGATTAGAGACAAAGTCAAACTAAATCCAATATCACATGTTTTTTTATGGTGTAAAAGTCAGGAAACAAGCAACATTGAACGGGAATGATGCAGGGCAGGTAGGCAGAGACTGACAAATGAGAATGGATTTAGGAAAACAGCTTATATTCTCTGAGGAGATAAAGGTAAGTGATTGGGGCTAAGATAGATGATGTAGAACTTGTAGAGTGAACTCAAGATGCTTTAAACAGACATGTATGATGTATTGCTTGCTAAGATAAGGGAGCGAAATAGGCTTGCCTTGTTTGTTTGATGAATTACCACTGTGAGGTGAATGCTGGTTGGTGTATATGAAGCCTCAGGCAGCATGCTACTTGACACGACATGTTCTTGTATGTTAGTTAACCTTCTTTGGTGTTGTAGGTGACTCAGAAAGTATATTGTTATCTTTTAGCTTAACAGTTACATAGATAGGGGTAGGGGATGTTTGTTCTCTTGCTAAGGAGAAGTACAGGGTGAGCACTAGGCACTTGCTTTATGAATTAACATGATGCTTCATGCTTGTAACAAGATGTCCAGCTTGACAGGGAGAGGTGATAATGCCTGGAATGTGCAGAGTGTGTGGTACTGATAAAGAGGGAGTAGTTCCAATTCACAGGAAAACACTATCAGACCTTCTTCTGTGATTTTGTTGTTTTGGTTAAAAAACCACAGTGAAAAACCTTTTTGTCTCAGGTCCAATCCCCACACTGTGCCATTTCTCCAGGATCCTCAATCTAAACACTTTTTACTCTCAATGCTCCACATATGGACTTTGTTATATGGACTATTTGAATATATTTTGGGAATTCATTTCATATTTTAGAAATGGTAGATTGCACAAACTGCCTGCATAAATTGATTTTAGCAGCAAACATTTTCTATAGTATGTCATTCTGGCCTGACTGAAAACACCTGCACCACCATGGACTCACAGTACCCTCATCCTGTGACTCTGCAAGTACGGACACACTGAAATCTTGTAACAACCTGACCTCATATATTAGACACAGCACTAGTTCTACACATTGTAACAGTTTATAATGACCTTTATTATAGCTGCCACTTTAAGGAATCTCACAGTTTTATCGTTTTAGCTCTAGTCCTAATAGAATGTATTATTTTAGCTACTTTTGTAAATATCCTAATATAAATGTTGATGCCAGTGAGCCAAGTTCACGCCTGTCACAGACTCATGACCTGACTGCACTGCCACAAGCAACCTGGTCTACATAAATACACATCGACAATGTAAACCAACAAAGTTAAATATGGCTTCATTTAAAGTTAGGGCTTTATCCAACAAATGTTTTGTAGTCATGATGTAACCTATACAAAGAGCTCTGTTAGTTATGTGAACAATGAGTTAGGCCAATATCATAAGATTTTAGGGAAGTTGTTTATATTTTAACAAAACTAAAGAGGATCCCAGAAAATGGTAGTTACAAAGATAACCCTTACCATCAACCCAAAATAAAAGAAATAAAAAGTGCGCACAAAAGGAAAAGAAAATAATTCAGACCTCGGTCTGTTAATATGTGTGTAGTTTCTTCCATGCTGTATGTTTGGATACAGTTCAGTCTTACCTTCTTCTTCTTTTAATGACTTTGAAATCGCAATTCATGCTTTTATTAGCTCAAGGCTTGACTACTGTAACGCCCTGTATGCTGGAGTTAGTCAGACATCACTTGCTCGTCTTCAGATGATTCAAAATGCTGCTGCTCGTCTCTTGACAAATACAAGAAAGTTTGACCATATAACCCCCGTTTTGGCTTATCTTCACTGGCTTCCAGTTCATTTTAGAATTGATTTTAAGTTACTGACCTTTGTTTTTAAGGCTTTAAATGGACTTGCTCCACATTACCTCAGTGAATTGTTGCTGTGGCACAATCCAGCAAGATCACTGAGGTCTTCTAATCAGCTTCTTTTAAATGTTCCTAGGGCCAAATGCAAACGCTGGGGTGATCGTGCTTTTTCTGTGTTAGCTCCTAAATTATGGAACAGTTTACCTCTGGACATTAGAGCAGCACCAGACTTGGTAGCTTTTAAATCATCGCTAAAAACACATTTATTTTCATTAGCTTATAATGCATAGTGATAGTCTAATACTGTCTTTTAATCATTGTTTTGATGTCTTCTGTGTTTTAATTTGTGTGATTCTCCTTTTATTTATTTTACTTATTTATTTTGTTTTATGTGAAGTACTTTGGTCAACAAGATGTTGTTTTTTAAAGTGCTATATAAATAAACTTGATTTGATTTGATTTGATTTACCGCACTTTCAGTGAGTAGCCAGCCAGTTCAGTACCCAAGGGCTTGGCTCACCTTTAATGACTGGAACTAGAATCTCCTTAAAATCTTCTGCTCTCATAATGTTGAGTTAAGGTTTGAGAAGCAGACACCCTCTCTGCTTTTAAGACTAAGTTTAAAACTTTCCTTTTGGATAAAGCTTATTATCAGAGCTGGTTCAGATGACTCCATCTCTTTGTTACGCTGCTATAGATTTTGCTGGGGGACCTCCCTTGACACACTGAGCTCCTCCTCTTTTTGCCATCTATTCATACACCACTTTTGCATGTTATTAACTTTGCGTCTTTTCTCTCCTATAGTTGTGCTTCTCTCTCTCTCTCTCTCTCTCTTTTATACACTCTCTCTCTTTCTGCAGGTATCCTCAGCCTGAAGCTTGGCCTGAAGCCAGTATTCAGTTGCTAGCCCATCCAACCTGCCAAATGTTTTGTTGTTGTTTTGTGACTTGTTCTCATTTTCTCTCTTTTCTTATATATATATATTATATAATCTAGTTGTATTGTAATTGTAATTGTATTCTGCAAGGTTTTAACCTTACATTATAGAGTGCCTTCAGATGACTTGTTGTGAATTGGTGCTATATAAGTAAACTGAATTAAATTGAATCTTATAGCATAATGCTCAATTTTAACAGTTCTAAATCCATTTCTAATCTGTTGTACAATACAAACAATGAAACCATAATCTAGTATACAAAATCTCATCCAAAATCTTCTTGAACCAACTTAGTCTGTTGCGAGGAAATATTACATAATGCAATAACTCAAAACTGGCTACAACATGCAATAAGTGATGTCAGAAATTAACTAAAGTTAGTCTAAGGTGCACCTTCAACCAAATTTGCACTTTTTTCAGCACTGACAGTATATGCTTTCCAGCAGCTTAAAATGTACGATTTAAGCAGACATTTAGTCTGCTAAGAAAGTTGGCATTGCTCAATGAGGTTTATAATGACAAAAGTTATCACCAAGGCTAGTGGCCTACTGTGCTCTATAACTATCATCAATGCATGCTCATGAGATAATGGCGTTAGGCCTCAAGGTCAAAACGGTGCGGACTGGCGTGCAGCTTCTCTCCACACTGCCAATTTACATGTTTAACACAAGAATACACTTAATACTTAAGAAACATAACTTAAATCAACTTTTACAGTAACTTGAGGCAATTCATTTGGTTGGTCAAAGCAAATGAAATCTTGACACACTGAGTGGCTATTTTCAATGCTCATCAGCTTCTTTACAATGTACATTATTATTTATCATTATTTTTACCCTTCCTTTTTCCCTGAGACTTGTATCTATTGTAGGGCAATTTATAATCTGCCAACTGCTCCCACTCTATTGGTTACAATGACCTTATAGTTCACCATAAACTAGACTGCCCTTACAAAAAAGTAGTATATTTAAAGTTTATTTTATTAAGTATACTTAGGTATACTTTAAGTATAGTATGTATACTTATGTCTATGTACTTCTAGTATACTTGCAAGTAAACTATTTGAATAATTTTTGGGACCAAATTAGTCTAAATTTTAGTTTATAGAATGATACTTGATGTATACTACAAAAATATAATGCAATAATATAATATAACAATATGTATATATATTGTTATTGTACTAGTAATGTAATAAAAGTATACTTTCCAGATGAAAGTAAATTTTATCCTCCATATCACTTCTGATAGTAATAGTTTCCATGCAGTATGACTTCCTCCATGTTGATAACCTGAAGCACAGCTATGTCAATCATCACAGGTGTGTGATTGTAGAATACTTGTCAGTTTACACCAAGTATACTTAAATACTACTTTCTCTCGGATACCTCTGACAAGTACATAAAACGTAAACTGAAAGTACACTTGTTCATTTTTAGTTTAAAAGTAGTTAGTAGTGGGCGGCACAGTGGTGCAGTGGTTAGCACTGTCCCCTCACAGCAAGAAGGTCCTGGGTTCAATTCCTGGGGTCAGCCAGGGTCTTTCTGTGTTTGCATGGGTTCTCTCTGGGCACTCCAGCTTCCTTCCAAAGACATGCAGTCAGGTTAATTGGGGACTCTACATTGCTTGTAGGTAAGAGTGTATGCTGGCTGGGATAGGCTCCAGCACACCCATAACCCTTGCAGGGACTAAGCAGTTCAGAAGAAGTAATAGTATACTTTAATATACTTCTTTTTCATAAGGGTGTCTATTTCTCCTGGTGGATGCACCTGCTATCCTGCAAATGAGAGAACTAAAGGGTAAAGATGTTGAACTTTGAACTTTCTCTATATTTGAGTATGGGACACTGGGATTTAAAGAGTCAGCCTCTTGCTGTACAGTATGTTGACACTACACATCTACAGATCCCCTAAGCTCTGTATCTCCAAATTTTTTACTGACCTTTCTGAACTTCTCACGGGCATTCATGCTAAACATGATAGCTCTATTTTAGACAGATACTAAAATGAAAACTTTGAAATTTGAGTACATGGATTTCAAAAAACATGTCAATGTGGCAAGTCATATTTTTGTGTATGACCTTGGTATCAGCATTTCCTCTGTTGATGACTTGGCTCGCTTGGAATCCTGCATCTTTTTTTATGTATTTTTTTATTGTACATTGCCAACTACCCCAGAGCAAATTGTAAAAAAAATGCAGTCTTAGTTCTGTAGTGAGTTCGAAAGGTAATAACTCTACTATATGTTTATTAGTGTTTACTCTATAATTATATCATATAATTACAGTATTATTTTACCAGTTTGCCTCTGGGATTTAAAAAGTTTTTTGAATCTTACTGATGTCATACTGGCTAGAGTCATACATTATATTAAGAGGCAGTTCTAATGTTTTGGTCATCCTGTTTACATAAATGATAATAAACAACAAACATAAATGCCATAATTTATGGAACTTCCTAATTCTTCTCTCATTATGGTTATTCTATTGTTTTATTTTAAATACTACTACTACTACTACTACTACCATTACTAGTACTGATACTGCCACTCTAATAATAGCTATTATTATTATTATTATTATTATTATTATTATTATTATTATTATTATTTTAGTTTGATTGATTTTTGGTTTTAAGGCCCACATATTAAAACAAGTTATTGAGAGGATTTCCTCATGATGACCATGGTTACTTGCTGCCACACTCATACATTATTTATTTGGGTTCCATGTGTGATTTGTTCTTTCTGATATACACTATATTGCCAAAAGTATTCACTCACCCATCCATATAATCAGAATCAGGTGTTCCAATCACTTCCATGGCCACAGGTGTATAAAATCAAGCACCTAGGCATGCAGACTGTTCTTACAAACAT
>OMLM01006468.1:7731-18047 GCA_900302695.1 Helostoma temminkii | reverse complement strand
GAGCCTATCCCAGCCAGCTTACGGGCGAGAGGCGGGGTACACCCTGGACAGGTCGCCAGTCTATCGCAGGGCCACATATAGACGAACAACCATTCACACTCTCACTCACACCTACGGGCAATTTAGAGTCCCCAGTTAACCTGAGCATGTCTTTGGACTGTGGGAGGAAGCCGGAGTACCCGGAGAGAACCCACGCAAACACGGGGAGAACATGCAAACTCCACACAGAAAGACCCTGGGCCCACCCCGGGAATCGAACCCAGGACCTTCTCGCTGTGAGGTGACAGTGCTAACCACTGCACCACCGTGCCGCCCACAAGGATATCATCAGAAAAATAATATGAAAGTAAGAGAGAACAATTCAGAAAGAACATAGGGAAAATGTGACTTTAGGGATAATGTAAAGAATGTACTGAAAAAACTGTTGTAGGAATCTAATCAGTGACTACAGATCATGAAGCAGTACTTTTTGTTCTTGTGTGTCTATTGTAAATATTTGTGCCCATACATGTACTTCAACCATACAATTGTTGCACTGTATAGATAGACTGCTTATGGGATGCCCTAATAAAAAAAGAAGTATATTCAAATATATTATTAGTATAATTCATTTAAACTAAAAATTAGCAAGTATACTTCAGTATACGTTTTATGTACTTATCAGAGGTAAACTAAAAAGTGGGCCAATTTAGTCCCAAGAAGTATTAAAATTGTACTAGCAAGTATACTAGAAGTACATAAAAGAATACTATACTCAAAGTATATTCGAAGTATACTTAAGTATACTTAATAAAATAACATTTTAAGTATACCACTTTTTGTAAGGGTGATTTTAATTTCTGTATATGGAAGACTCTAAGATGGCAGTAGAAGATAAAGATAAAACTATTTGTGTTCTTGTGGAAGGACGAGATATTAGCCTGTTACTGAGAAACAGAATGATGAGTCCCCAAGTCCTGCAAGTACAGCTGTCATGAAGCTATGAGCTCAGTGCTAAGATCAAATTGGTCTCACCACAGGATTGAGTTTATGAGTTAGCTAGTTTATGGGGCTATGACTGGGCTTAGACTGAGGTCCAGGTTTACACTAATTTAAAAAGCTGTAAAACTCAAAGTAGAACTTATCACCAGGATCAGAACAGGGATTATTTACAACAGAGACATTTAACAAAAAGTGAAGGACCTCTAACAGTGCCCTGTGTAACCTCCAAATCACATAAAGAGATCTAAAAAAGGGTTTGTTTTCTGTACAATAAGCCATTTTTTGCAGAGAAGATTGAATAAAAATTTTATTTCACAATTTAATTTACTGATATGTATTCACTCTCTGCTTTTGGCCATGACTTGAAGGCAACACAGGCTGTACATCCTACCTTTACATGGCCCTCATTAGCTACACTAAGGTCACATTTCTATTAAAACATTCATCCGCTGTAACAAGAAGAGACTTCCACATACAAAACACAGTTGATTAAACGTAGATTAGATTTTTGGCATTACTTTTCTGGGGTTAATGCCCTATTATGGGGATGAACCTTTTTAATCCTTCAGCCACATAACCTAAGCTTGGCTGTCCTCATGCTGATTCTGAATGCAGGTTTAATACTGTGGTGGCTACACTGGCATCAGTGTCAGGAGCTGGAGGCTACAGGTGCAGCTAATTAGGTTAATAACGAGCACAGTGATTAGTGATTAGCTCATTAGTGGATAAGAAAGAAGACTTTTAGGTTTACTTGAGTGGATTATGTGAACCAGAAGGGAACTGCTTCTTGAACTTTAACAGATAAAATTGAAATGTCTGGGTGTGACTTTCTTTCATTTTTACACTAATTATTATCTTAATAGTAATTAATGTGACACCTGTAACATGTAACTACCCTAATCTGATCATAATTGAAACATTAGTACACCTGTGTGCTGGGTGGTTTCTAGCAGTTCATATGTGTGTTGAACTGCTAGATGTTTATATGTTCATTTATAGCATCAGTCATACAAAGCTGATAGTATAATGTTTGATGGAACAGACAGTTTCATTTCATGAGATTCATAGTTCAAGGTATATTTGACATCTAGATGCATCTTAAATACACTAATACATATAGGGTATAAAATCATACAGAACATATACAAGGACTAAAAAATATAGTTTTAAGAGCAATACTTGGACTGTTGTTTTTTGTTTTAGGCTGTGCTAAGAACAAACATGTAAAAGCAAACTAATTTATACATGTGTAGGCAGTAAACATAGGAACATAGTAAATATAGGCTAGATGGCCCATTAGCTTACCAGGTCCACAATATGCCACATCCTGGAATATTTATACAGCATTTTGGAGGGTTACAGTTTACATAAAAAATATCTTGTTCACAACTATGCATCAATAGTGTGCCTGTGTCCTGGAGTCTAAACTAACATAAGAAGCTCTCACCTGTGTTTCTTTAGCAAAAGTTCCAACCCTTCCAGCAACACTTGTTCTGTATAGTGGAAGCACAAACAAAATACAAAGCATACTTAAAATGCCTCTGTTTGAATTTAAGAATCCATTCTTGTTTAACAACTATTAAGAATAATACTGAGAGGTAAAATGTTGGGAATGACTTATAACCATATTTTTTTCTTACTTTGTCAAATCCAAACCACACCTTATCCACGGTTTTACTAGTTTTTTTTACAGCTTTACTGAAGAAAGAAATGTATACCTATTGTATTGCTGAATGTTCCACATTAAATCCGAAGATAGCATGTAAATACCTTAAACTGATTGATTGATTGATTTGTATTAGAAAGATGTGAAATAATCTGACCCAACTGACAAAATGACAATCATTCACAAACTGTAACTGACTGGTTAGTGTAGAAATATTGTAAATATTATAAGTGTGACTGCAGAGAACAAATTTAAATAAATTACAAATCATAATGACTTTAAGTCAGTGGGTTAAAGTGCATTATTGGTATCTGAAATAGCCTCACCTCATGACAGCTGATTGAATTGAGCATTTTCTTGGTTAAATTGCTTCATTCCTGTCAATATTCTTTGCTAACATTCGACCATTAAACTGATTCATGAGTCAAAGTGGACAGCAGTACAAGAGGAACACTTGGTTATGTGCCCGAGTTGTTTCCTAGAGGACCTTTCACTTGTGTTTCCTTTAATGTTAATCTGTGCTGTGTAAGGACTATCAGTATGCACCGTGGAGAAGTACACTAGCAAGGCAGTGGGCTGCTGCAAAGCAATGTGTGCTGAAGAGGGGTATTTACTGATCAGAGGATTAGGGTGGCGGCAGGCAGAGAGATAGAAGAGACGACAGCAGGGGTGTCGGAGAATGATTAGGCTGCCACTAAGCCAATTGGGGAAATGGGACTGTGGCCAAAAAGACATGAAGAAAGGCAGGGAGAGAGACATCGGAAGGGAGATGGGTGAGGAAGAAGAGTAGGGAATGAGAAAGGAGGAGTGACATACGCAAGACCAGATGGGGAGGGAGAGGTGGAAAAATAGCTGGAGCAAGCAAGAGAATGAGAGAAATGATGACAAAAAGAAAACAATAACAAGCGAGGGTGAATGGACGGATGAAAGATGACAAAAGGCGACGGCACAAAAGAGAAAGAAAGTAAACAACAGAGAGAAGGAGACAGACTGTAGTGTCAAGGTGGACTAGGAGAGCAGAGCTTCCATTCGTTGTTTTCATTTCGTTCTGGCTAAAAACCAGGCGCTGCGGTCACCTTTCTGACACACTTTCCTCTCATGCCAATATGTCCTCCAGAAATACTCCACAACTGTGGAAGATGAAAAGACTATGGCCTGGTTTTTAAGTTCCACATTGCCTTTGCTTGCTTGTTGAGGTCATAAAAGCCTCTACATCCCATCTGTCACTTTGTCAGGAGAGGGGCAACTGTAAGGACTGTTTGTGCGAGATGTGTAGAGAGGGTTGAGTGGGCAGCCATGCATTTGGGTGCAAAAATAATGGTCTTTGACTAAGTTGCAGACAACTGTTACTCTTCTCTGAGCTTTCTTATTAGTTGCTGGCCAGTTTGGCAAATTAGGAAGTTCTATTTCACTTTTCATCAAGATCTAGTGCTGTTTACTGTGTTAACAGTTAAATTGTTCTAAAAGTTAACAATGGCTGTCATTTATTTATCAGCCTGTGGCATTACTTGCTAAATGTTTTGTCGGGAATAAAATAAGAGGTTTCCTTCAGTTGGCGCCTTCTGGCAACTTAATCAATTCACTGTAAAAATGAAGACATCTTGCATTCACAGCTGGGCTACATGCCATTCCAATAGCACAACAGACTGTGTGCAAAAATCCCACAAGAACCATTAACTGTCATTTGTGTCCAAGTGGAACAAATCTTAAGACTAATTAAGCTGCACCCCTATGACGAGAACATGAAGACAAATTTTGCCATCGGGTGCGGGCGAATTGAGAATCGATGGCTGACAGTTTTCAAAGTCTTGTCGTGCGTTGAGGACGTGAGGAGCAGTGGGTGTAGAATCAATCATGGCAAATTGAGTCCTGCACAAACAGGGATAGAGTGATTGACAAAAACAGAGTAATTCAGACAGAGGAGAGCCAAGCCAACCTTATTGGCGGCACACTCCATTCTTTTGGAGTTTTTGCCAGGGAAATGGACAGCCGGTGCCATTTCAAAAGGTTAGCTGAGTCTGCAAGGCACTGAAACGAAAGAGAAATTCCAGACAAGTAGAACATACAATCAAACACATTCAGCTCTCTGTACCTCAGACTGTATTTCTGAGACACAGATCTACATATAACATCTTTCATGAAGCAGACACTCGCACTGTCACACAAACCTACACAGTGAGAGTGAAGCTAATTACTGAAAGCTATCATGTCACGTCATGTCTCGTATAATGGTGTCTTCAGCCATTTGAAGAGAAAATAAAAGAAGTACAATGCTTTCATCTACTGTGTTGGAGCGCTCTAACAGCAGGTATCACCTGTCACAGGTGGTTGGAGTTAATTGTGATGGTAACATAAATGCATGTGTTTTCAGGCAGCATCTGGCATGCTGTTTTTCTGTTTTCCATGACATTTGACATTATCTCACAAACAGTCACCACACACCATTTAAACAAGTTTATGAATGCACATGACAGTTTTTTGTAACAATATCTGCACTTCACCGTATGAAGTTTATTTGATGTTTGCTTCTTTGGAATAGGATAATCAGCCTAAGGTGGAGCTTGATGATTAAGGTATGTATTCAACAATTCTGTTTTCATCTTTGTCAGTGAGTAGTGCAGATTGGAGCCTGATTACCATTTTGTCAACAAAAGCTTGTGAAGGAAAGAGTAAGAGAGTTGGGGATGAAGCCAAAATACTAACAGGCATTAAAGAGCCAATTATCTGTGACCATCTGTGACCTGTGTGTGTAATAATGAAACTAGAACTTCAGTTTGCAGCTTTTAAGTGATACTTTGGCAGAAAGTCTTTGTCATTGTCAAATACAAGCTGCATTTGGAAATGTACTGTCAAAGGTGTTGCAATGTCTAAAATGTCATCATTGACAAACGTGGAACTAAAAAGGTCACATATGATGCACAATATAACTGAGACACAGCAAGTGAACATATTAATCACCTTCTGTGACTATTTCCACAGGGGAATTTCTTAGAATTAATGTTGAAACTAGTAAAAATTGCAAATAAGGACAAAAAGTTTCCAAATCCCGCAGCGAGCTAGTGCTGTAGGCTAAAAGCTCAGACTTTCCATGTCATCAAGTTCAGTGTAGCGGAATATTACTGCTGAACCAAGGTGATGCCTGAAAGGAATACCTTACTCAAAAGTGATCAGTTTTATATCTCAACATTTGTTGCCAAGAGGGCTGGCCAAAAACAGAAAAAAATGTAATCACATAGTTTGCAGGCAGGTGACCTTCCAAATATGACACACAAATCAACAACCATAACAGAAAAGAAAAGCACAGTGGAGTAAAGGTAGCACACACAGCATGATCTATTGCCTGCTTAACATTGATTTATTTAAGTGATTATAATTATATATTATAATTATCAAATCAATTTAAAATGGGTTTTGAAAAAAAGGTGATGCCAATCTAATTATAATACAGCACCAGTATTCGCTAAGCAGATCTGTTAAGAGAAGCTGGATAATTCAATTAAAGTCAAGTCAAACATGGCAACCAGTGACTAAAGATGGCTTCTGACTTCCACATTTGCGTCTATATAATGCTGCACAGTGCACATGTGCATTTTCTTTTTATCCACTGACTTGATGTGATTAGAGATATAAACCCCCCACAGAGAGATTTTTCATTGCAGTTCCTTTAGCGGCCATTAGGAAAAACTGTTTGAAAAAGGCCGTGCTGTCTGTTCGTTAGCTCTCCCATTGCTACAAGTGAGACTGCAATCCTGCAAGTGCCTTCATTTGGTAATGGGACCCAGCCTTGCATTCTGCAAAGGTCCTTAACATTGCTAACATTAGCAAGCCAACATTGTACCAATGACAATACCTACATGCCGAATAATGTTCACCAAGCTTGCCATTTTAGCATGCTTAGATTAGCTAGTTAGCAGTTTAATTAGTTTTGAAGGTATTTGGTCATAAACCAACTAAATGAAAGTCAGGGTATCATTAAATTGAATGGGAAATTGTCATGTTGAGGGGAACTTGACAATTTTAAAGAACTTTTATGACAGATCATCAAATAGGCTTTAGCTGCTAGCAAGGCCAGCTCATCAATTTGCATACCTGCAATTGTGCATGGTTTGATTTGAGATCATTAACAATGCTGTGAACTATACGACAGCTTAATAATTTTCATCTTGTTTAAACTCTAACTGGTGCTTTATGTGACAAAAATGTTTTCAAACTCTGGTCCACCCCCTCCAAACCAGTGTGAAAACTTTGATTCTAACTTTGGTTGAAAATGTTGTGTTCATGTAGAACAACACCGCTCAGAGGAAAAAGCGAATTAAAAATCGATTCAGGGCCTTTAATGGTTATGTCATGTCTATTCATTTTATTTCTATTTACAAAAGGAGCCTCACAGCATTTTGATAACCTATGGTTATTACCCACACTGCACAAATCAATTTAGAGTTTGCTATAATAACAAGTCTTATCATTTGTTTTCCTCTGATACATTCAGTTGCTTCCATTTCACAGATTGAAAGATGGAAAGATGATGGAGTTTAGTATTTGTTAAACAGTTTCACCTTGTTGCTGTTGGTATGCAGTGAAAATGTCATTGAGCAATCATGTAATATGAACACAAATGTATTATTTACTGAGGCTATGAAGTTTTACTTTCCAATTTTCAAGTGCCAATAAAATCAGACATAGAAGAATGAGACACATCCTTTCACCACTGCATTCAGTCACACACCATGAGTGGAAAAAGCAGTATTGTTTGTCTGCTGGGGGTGTCAGGCCAGTCAGTACCTCTCTCTGCTGTGCCCCTGTTGCCTCCAGAACAACACATTGCACTCTGTCGGAGCAGCACAACTCCTGCCATTGTGCCCTAATGGACTGCTGATGACTACGACCTTCTGCTCACCCCAGCGAGGACACAGAGGGAGGGAATGGGGGTGCTTGTGTGTTCGACTTTACTTTTGAAATGGTGGATGGGTGCATAAAGGAGACAGAGGACATCCAGCTCATAAAACCAAAATAGTGATGAGAGAAAGAGAGAGAGAGAGAGAGTAAGAGAGAGAGAGAGACGCAGGGTAGGAAGATGAGGTGGAATAGTTTGGCTTTGAAGAGGAGTTAAGTATGATGGAGGAAGGGTCCCAGGAGAAGAGAGAAGAGGAGAGAGACGGAGAGAGCAAAGAAGGCACAGTTGAAAAGCAGAGTGAAAGGGGAATGAAAAATTGAATGAATGTAAAAGATGTTCTTTCCACCCAGAAGAATTAAGCTGTCTGTGAGGTAATGTTCCATAAGTCACAACCATTAGCCAACAAGTCTTTCCCTGCTAACGTTTACCCAAAGAAGGAGAGAAGCTGTATAGTTTTCATATGGGGATGGGGATTTAGAAAGCTCAGGTAGCTGTTTGAAGCAGGGAGAAACATCAACTGAATGTTTTTTTACTTCGTGAGCAGGCAGCAAGACGCGGTTGGTAACAGACTGACACAAGCCTAAATGATGGGAGATGCATCTGCAAACAAATCCATTAACAAATATACCTTCCAAACCCAGGAGAAGTGGAGAGAGTGGGAGACGGAAAGCAGGAGGAAACATGCTGATTTCTCTAATGTATTTGCTGTGTGCTTATAAACTGTACGTGCCTCAAAGCTCTAAACACACCGGGGAACATAGTGATACGCAGGGATTCATCTGTAGGCAGCGAGGACAAAAAACGGACAGGCAAAAATGAGCCTCATCTTTATAAACAAGCTGGAATGCAGCAAGGACAGGATGCAGATGGGATATGCAGATTTGAATGAGAGAGGACAGGTACAGTTTGGAAGCTACAACCATGAACAGGGAGTGAGGATGGTTACTGAGCAATGAGGTGAAAAAAGATTTACTGTCTAATGAGAGATGTGATGTGCAAATGGAAAACCCATGGGTGGATGAATGCTCATCAGACCCAGTTTGATGCCCCGCATGGACAAAGCATGTTAATAGCTGCATGATGCTGATCTGAAATGATGGATTACACTTGATACCAATTCCTTCTGGTCTGTGCTGTCACTCTTACAGGGCATGAGAACTTGTTTCCCCCCCTAATCAGTTTCCCTTTTCTGAGTGCAGCGTCTTCACTGATAGGGCTTAGTAAAGTCAGTGAATGTCATCTTTGAAGTTGGACTTGATGGTAAGTAATGGAGACGGTTTCTGTGTGAGAGTGGCGAAAAGACAGAGAGCGAGCAGCTGAGAGAAAAACAGACTGGAAGTGAGAGAGAGGAGAGAAGGAGGGTTGAAGAGGCTCGGATCAAACACCCCTCCCAGCCCCAGGATGTGCTGACTGGCAGAAAGCGAGCGTCGTGGGAGGAAGGAGGTAGGAAAAGGGGAGAGGGAGGGGAAAATGGGAGGTTCAAACCAGAATGGTACAACTGAGAGTGACGTTGTAATTTTTCTGTCTTTCATCCCCAGTCATCTGACATTGTTTTTGAAGAAAACTGAACTGTTAAGAAATGGTATCCTAAATGGATAAATCTGAAATACTTGAAGTTAATGTGGCCTGGAAAACCTCTGGAACCTTTGAAACCCATGCATTAATGACATATGATGGACAACACAGAGATCATAAAGCAGTAGTTTGTTGACATCACACCACAGCAGCACAAGGGTTAAGTTCAGTGACAAAAAGTGCACCTTAGATCAGATAACAGCATCAATGTGGGCTATGTTGGATTACTCTTTACACAACTACATTACTTTTTGTATAGTTGGTACAAAGAAGTTCAAACAAAATAGAAAACCTGCCTGAAAGAACACATCTCTTAAACTAACTGAGGAATTAATTTTTCCCCTTAACAATGGAAACCTGTCTAGGTCCAGAGGCAGCAAAGCAACCCCAAATCATGATGCTCCCACCACCGTGCTTCACTGTTGGGATAATGTTTTCATATTAGTGGAGTTTTAATAATATTATGGAGTTTATGGCAAAGTTGAGGTGCACTGCCATCTTTCTTTGGCATGCAACATGCAACACTTTATATGACATACAGCTACCTCAGTGTGAGGTGATTGCTACCAAAGGTGGTTTAACTAGTTATCAAAACACAGTTTCACTTACTTTTTCCACCATCACTTTGTATGTTTGATGGCCGTGCTCAAAGATATGAAAAACCATGTTGTCTGTGTTTTGTCAGCTAAGAAATGTGTTAATATTTGTGACTTTAGTGAAGATCAGATAACATTTCATGGCCAAGTTATGCAGAAGACTGCAAATAGTTCACTTATTTTTTCCAGCCACTGTAAATGGGATTTAGGAAATTAGCCAGCCTAGTGTAGATGTATTCTAAAATGTAACAGATCTTGATGCCCCCTGTAGCATTAAAGCATCGTGTCATGGAGGCAGGACCTACACTAGCAGGGCAGAGTAGGGGGAAGAAGAGGAAAGAAAAGGGGGAAGACACAGTGAACGGAACAGCTATTATACATTTTTCATTAAGTTTCCAGGCACTAAGCCACATCAAAGCCTCTCAGAGATAGAGGGGAGGGAGAGAGAGAGTGAGAGAGAAAGAAGTAGACACAGGATGTTCTAATTAACTTCACAGTCGCTTGCTCTCCCACCTTCTCTCCCTCACACACACAATCATTCTCTTTATATTTAAGTGTGCCTCTACCCAGCCCACTGTATGTCTTGTAAATTCATCATGGCACC